>JAWDEX010153330.1:0-21422 GCA_035221805.1 Trichilia hirta | reverse complement strand
TGCATCAGGTCCTCTCATAGGACCAACCTAGACCATAGCATTATTTCCACATACTACACAACAAATAAAATAATTTTGTCCAATGCAAATACAACTTCAAAGGACTTGTCCTTGCCCCGGAAACATACACCAAGAGAGGAAAAATGTATCTTGGAATTAATATTCTTCTGCACCAAAAATTTGGAGGTCTTATCTTTGGAGAATAGACTGTTCATCATTCACAATTTTTCTGCAGCAACACTTATGGCGTTGCTTTCTTTCTTAAAAGAGTGAGTCACACTTTTCAAAGTGTCCGAGGGCTTTGGGGTGGCAATTTTCAACAGAATCTACAAGCATGCATCAAACCAAACATTAAGCTGGTAATGGAACTGAATTTTACCAGCACAAATTGTTAAATAAATGATACTAGTACAATTGTATAAATGAAGGATGCAAAGCCAAATAACAATCCTGTTCTATTAAGATGAAATGGAAAGAGGAAACGGTAAATAAGGCTACAGAATTCAAAAATCAATCTTCCTTACCAGAGTAAAATATCCCTGCTTTTCGGCTTTCATTTTCCTGATATGCGTAGTCCACAGTTTTACTATATACACCTGATGATCAAAGTTAAACAGAGGTATGAAATGCCTATCTACGTGACTTACCAGGCAAGCATCAAGATCCTAATATCAGTATGATTGACTTCCAAATCTGAACAAAGACTTTCAATTCCTTCGGGGCTGTTCAAAGAGTATATATAAGATCAGCAGTTATTTGCAAATCTTTCAAAATTTAGCTTCAAAGAAGGAAAAAATATGACATTATGAATGATACAAATTGGCAGACTTTAACACAGTCCACCTCATTTGTGCTTATTTAGGTAGTCATAATCTGCCTAAATTATGGTAGCGCATAGTGTTCTTTTAACTGCAATTTCAATAGATTCGTTAGGGTAACAAAAACCACATTTTCTCCCGTGGGAGTGATTTTATCCACTTTTCATGTTAAATTTATCTCTGCTTATCACTTACAGTTTACAGCACATTCTTCTCACAGAAGCTATCATACATACCAAGACAATGACAATAATATCTGTCTAAGTGATTTCCGTACAGAAAGCATCGGAGGAAAAACAAGCCCCTTTTGCACTTTATAGCAAATTAAGTCTTTGGCTGGGTGGTTTTGTACTCTTCTAAGCGAGCCACCTTATTTGGTGCCTAAACATGTTTGACTCTGGGTGGGTAAGAGGCCACTTACTTTTTTTCAGAAAAAAATCTGAAATTCAATACACGACTGATCATGCGAATTACAGTAAAACATAATACTGCCAGAATTGCAAAAAACTTTAATACAAAGAACAGTGCCATAAATCCACTTTCGTAGAATAAAATATATGCTTACTCAATCATGTCAGAAGACTTATTCGCATAGGTATAAAAAAGGTTATCCGATCGTTCCATCTCTTTCGAAGATGCTTTACTCGAGGCTGAGAAAAATGAAATTCCATACAAATATAAAAATCTATTGACAATACAAATACAGCTTACTGAAACAAACTACATAAAGAAAAAACCGTTAAAAGCATGTGAACAACACATTTATCAACTAAGAAAATTAAAATCTCAGCTCCTGTATGGAAACAGCGACGCCAGAATTTTAAGTAAGCTCTATAATTGGAGAATTTCACGATGAGCTCGTTACAGAATATTCAAAATTGTATCGGAATTCTCAATCGGTGCACTCAGTAGACTGTAATTGAAGATATAATACAATTAAACACGCCTTTTCAAAATCAGAATCTTATACGCACATCTTTTGCACTGTTTGACTTCAAACTGAAAAGAAAAAAGAAAAAGAAAAAAAAAAAAGCGTATAGATTCTTGCCATCCAGACAACCTTAGATTGAATCAGAAATGAAACTATCAAGATATGACAGAACAATCATAATCGAAGTCAAAAATGAAAATAAAATAAATTAAATAATAAAAAGAAAGAAAGAAAGAACGACTACCAGAGCGAAAGAGATCCGTGGCTTCGGTTGAATTAGTTTGACCCGTTTTTTTGGATACCGAACGACGCATCTTCATCAACAACATGAAATATCAATAGATTAATGAGAATTTCATAGTCTATTTTTAAACTAATAAACAATTAAATGATAATTACAGGAAAAAAGCACAAAAATAGAAAAAACGAAACGAAACGAAATGATAGGTTTGAAAAATTACAATTTGTAAAAGTAGAATCTCGGACGAGAGAGCGAACGAAGAATCTTCCTTCGTCGCTCCTAAATGCTGCTGCTGCTACTGGCTCACTGGTTTGTAGTGCCAATCTGTGGAAAGAACTTTATTTATTTATTTAGAAGGCAATTTTTGTTGAGGCCGGTTTTTGATGGGATGTTTTTGTGCTACCGTTACAGTTGTACCTATACTACTTAATCTAAAAAGTTCGTTTTCACGTGTGACCTGAATGAAAAGTCATCCCTTCTTAAATATGTTTCCATTTAAGTCTCCTGAATTTATTTATTTATTTTTTTAATTAATATATTTCCCCTAAATTAGGACATTTTAGAAAGTAAAATTTGTAATTTCATTAATTTAAGAGTATTTTTTTTTCTTTATAAAGTTCAATAATATTTATTTATCTGTTTATTTTTGTTATAAATGGTTGATGCATTGTAATGATTAATGGACTATGGTGATTTCTTATACGCAAGAGTGTACATAGTATTATAGGTTTAATTATCATTTTAACGCAATTAAGTATCTTAAAACGTTTGAATTTGTCGTATTATTATATGATTGGCTCATTTTCATTAGAAATTTAATTTCATTTATTAAAATCTTTAAAGTTAGATGAAAATGACAGTTTCTAAATACAATTACGAATTTTGTGATTAATAAACATGAACACCAAAACGCAATTGCCAAAAATGTAAAACACAAAAAATAACATAAATGCACCAACCTCCCAACAAACAAATTTGAGCCCAAAATTTCAATCCTAAAATTATTAAAAACCATAATTTTAACTTTCATGATTCGCATTCCTAGTTAATAATTAGTTTATATTAAAAACTATAAATAATAAGACACATTCAACCCATATATTACGGATTGATTTATAGGGTACATTCCTTAGAGAGGCTAAATAGCTCTGATGAGAGCCGAAGATTGTGAGTCGTGATCAGTCGTGCCCAACATCCGACCCACTGTTGAGGGGTAGGCGTTTTGTTTACTTTCTTTCTCCAGACAAGTTCCGATGGAGTTATTTAATAAGATGCAGAAGCTGCACCCTGAAGATGATGATAAGACTTGCATTCTTTTATTTTGCTTCCACTTGTCCGCGCCCCACAGAAAATGAAAGGGACAACTGGTTTTTCAATCGATTGTCCACGACAAAACAAAATGGATTGTATTTTATATTTTAACAGATTATTATTATTATTATCTTTAAATAATAATATGCAATATTAGCTAAAATATTTCTTTTCTTTTAATTCATACAATATGCCACTAATTAAAAAATAAATTTAATTGGGATAACTAGTTGAATTACTTTATATAAAATGCAAATAACAATTTAATTTTGTTAAATATATAGTGCATACGGCACAAAATACTGATAGAAAAAATCAATGAGTGTAAACAAATACAATCGCTTTATTTTTTTTTTCTTGCATACAAATCTAATCTAAACTAATCAAATAAAGTATAAATCTACCGTAATAAATATGTTGTCATAATTAATTAAACTAATAAATATAAATTAACATATGCATAATAACACAATCTGATTTTTACGTTAAAAACCTCTCCGATATTAGGAGTAAAAACCACAGAAACTATAAAACTCCACTAATCTTTAAATTAAGAATGTCTACAATCTTTCTCAACATCAATAAGTAATAAATTTTGTAGAAATACACTAAATACTTTAAAAAATACAAACTTAAGGCTTAAGTAATAAAAAGGAGAGAAATTACAAATTTAGCAGTTTTATTTTGGTGACAACTGATCTCTGCAAGAACTTTAATTTTTAATCTCCACTGTTTAGATTATATTTTGGTATATTATAAATAACCTATCTAAAATTTAGCTTGATCTAACGGTTGAAATAGCCATACAATTAGTTTGAAGTGAACTGCTCTATTTTTCCAACCAGCTTTCTTCTAAAGAATAGATCTCACTATAGAGACCTCTACTCAACGATTCAAATGATAAAATGCAAGAACAATGTTTCTCAAGTTTTCTATAAAAATTTCAAATTGATCTAATAGTTAATTAAGAAGTGAAGTTAAAAATAATAAATCTATTCAGATGAATTTTGTGTAGAATTTCTTCTTTCTAGCTTTCTTTCTCTTTCTCTCTTTCTCAGTTCTTCTAGCTCAAAGATCTTTCACAAGATTTTGATATGGATGTTAAAAAATCATCAGAGGCTCTCTCAACTCATTTCTCACACACATTTAACCATAATGAGAAAAATAATGCTTTTATATTAATTTTTAAAATGACAAAAATGATCTTCATATATTTTGTATTTACAAAGTTAAAATGTATGATTTATGTAATGTACTCTATATACGAGGGAATACACTCAAAAAATCTCCCCTTTTTCTATTATATGTAGTAGTTCACCATTCCGATGATTGAACAACACATTTAAGTTTTGCACCATTTTGACCAGTGTAAACTTTTTCAATTTCTACCAATTTAACATTCAAGATATCTCTAATGTAGTGATATCTTACATCAATGTGTTTGGATTTTACATGAAAAGTAGAGTTTTTACCGAGGTGAATTACATTTTAACTATCACAAAACAACACATACCTCTGCTGTTTGTAACCAAGTTCCTCCATGAACATTCTCATCTATAACAACTCCTTACATGCTTCTATTGCTGTAATGAACTCAGCCTTTATTGCAAAAAATGCAACGCACTTTTGTAGCCTTGATTGCCGGGCTACGGCTCCCCTTACAAAGGTAATCAAGTATCCAAAAGTGGATTTATGAGTATCTACATCTCTGGCCATATCTGAATCTGTGTAACCAGTTAATAGCTTCTTTTCATTGCCACAACTAAGTCTCAAGCTGGAAGTACCACGTAAATATCTCATTATCTATTTAACTATATTTCAATGCTCCCTTTCAGGATTAAACATAAACCGGCTAACAATACCAATAGCATGTGCTATGTCTGGTCTAGTACATATCATTGCATATATCAAACTTTCTACTATTGAGGCATATAAAATCTTTTTCATGTCAATCTTTTCATCATCAGTAGAAGGATAATTTTTGTTACTTAGCTTAAAATGAGTAGTAAGAGAAGAGCTTATCAATTTAGCTTTATCCATGTTAAACTTCTGAAGCACTTTTTTAATGTACTTCTCTTGAGACAAGTATAACTTCTTGGCATTCCTCTCACGACTAATTTCATTGCTAAGAATTTGTTTTGTTGGACACAAATCCTTTATAGCAAAAGATTGACTTAATTATTTCTTTAACCTGTCAATTTTGATTACATTATTGCTAATAATCAATATGTCATCCACATATAATAGTAAAATAATAAAATCATCATTAGAGAATTTTTGAACAAATACACAGTGGTCAAAACTTGTCTTTTTATAGTCATACTCCCCGATAACCAACTCAAACTTCTTATATTATTGTCTTGGTGCTTGTTTTATGCCATAAAGACTTTTCTTCAACTTGCACACATAGTCTTTTCTGCTACATTCTGTGGTATGCATGTGATCACACACACCCGGCACTGTTATTTCATTTTTCTTATTTTTTTCTATTTTATTTCTATTTTCCTTCTTTAACTGTCTGCAATATTTCTTGATGTGCTCCTTTTTATGACAATAATGACACTTGACATTGGCAAACCTGTTTGTCTTGCTTTTATGCTGACTTCTGTTCTTCGGACCCCTACTTTTACTTTTGCCTCTTCTCTCAGTAATCAAAACCTATGAATATGAAATAGATGCTTATGACTTTCTTCTCATCTCTTCATTTTGAATATTTCCCTTGGCCAAATCCATTGTGATTACACCATTTGGAGTAGAATTAGACAATAAAGTCCTAAATGTCTTCCATGTATCAGGCAATGAATTATGTAACCATAAAGCTTGAACTTCGTTGTCAAATATAATACCCATTCTAGCCAGCTAATTTACTATCCCTTGATATATATTCAAATGATCTGTCAATGGCATTCCATCTTTATATCTCAAGTACATTAACTGCTTCATTAAAAGTAATATATTATGCCCTATTTTTTTGGCATACAATTCTTCAAGTTTTGTCCACAATGTTCTCGCATGTGTTTCATTAATGATATGGCTCAAAATATTATCATTTACCCATAGTCTAATAAATCCACATATCCAAAATTTAGCTTAATCCAACGGTTGAAATAGATATACAACCAGTTTGAAGTGAACTGCTCTGTACTTGCCCTATTTTTCCAACCAACTTCTTCTAAAGGATAGCTCTCACTACAGGGATCTCTAATCAACGATCTAAACGGTGAAACTCAAGAACAATATTTTTCAAGTTTTTTGTAAAATTTTCAAATTGATCTATGGCTAATACTAAGTAAAGCTCAAAATATGAAATCTATTTAAATGAATTCTGTGCAGATAATCTTTCTTTTAGCTTTCTTTCTCTCTCTTTCTCTTTCTTACGTCTTCAAGCTCAAAGATCTTCTGCAAAATTCTGATATGGCTACTAAAAAAAACACCAGAGGCTTTCTCAACTCAATTCTCACACACATCTAGTTCTAATGAGAAAAATAATGCTTTTATACTAATATCCAAAATGATAAAAATAACCTCCGTATATTTTGTATTTACAAAGTCAAAATGTATGATTTATGTCGTGTACTCCATATACAAGGGAATATGCTCAACAAATATGGCAATATGTGATTTAATTAATATGAGCAAATGCTACATTCTTCACGTATTAATTGTTGTTACAGTTCTTTGTCTTATATATTCATAATTTTATTCATTGCTGCTTATGGTTTCATTTTATTAATTTTTATGATTAAAATAATTCATTTATCTTCTATACTAGTTTGTTTGCTATTTATTGGTCATGGTTTCAGTTTATTAATTTTTATAATTCACATAATTCTTTATCTTCTATTTTCTTTGATTTAATATTTGTGCTTATGGTTTTTCTTAATTATCTTTATGATTAACACTAATTGTTGTTAATGATTGCAATGATTGCACTCTCATATTCTAGGATGATGGGCATGCATTACTTTTAAAACTCACCAAAATACTCTCTTTTGAAAAATATGGGAGTGTCTCGTATCAAACTTCTTAACCTTGGAAAAAAAAATTTTAGTGACAAGAAATATATAATGTCATTTATCAAACTTTTTTAACTATATTATATTTATGGATAATCATTTTGTTGTTAGAAACATCTAAATGTTTATTATTATTTTATCCTCCAAACAATTTAATTGTAATCCTTGAGATTGAAATATAATCACATTAAAATTTCAACGATGCGGTGGATCATGAACCCATCTCTCAGATCAGCTAGGAATGTTATGTATCATCTTTTGAGGAAATAATATGATAAATCAAACTATTTTTAAGAATTATAGAATAGCAACAGATATAATCTGATAAAACTACAGCAATAACTTGGTTGTCGTAGCCAGAACAATTATCTTATTCGTCGAAGTCCAAGAGATAATCTGATAAGCCAAACTATATATTGTTAAGAGACAAAACCAAATGCGCAAAGTTATTGTAAAAAGAAAAAAGAAATAGGAAAGTTATTTAAATGGAGTTATTGGACTCTCAAAATTTTTTCAATTCATCTGACTTCAACTCGCAGGAAAAAAAAACAAGGTACAATACAAAGAGGTTAACAGTCTAAATTCTTTTCTTTATGTATGAATTACGAACTATATTCTCCCTATTTCTTTTATGATTATGTGTTTGTCAAACTATGATTGATTGTTTGTTGATTAACAATAGGGTTTTGTTGAAGAATAAGTGGATTTTGGGGACCGTTTTATTATTATACGTACTCAAGTTACTCTCATTTATATATATATATATATATCTTACATGTGCATATGTTACGTGCATATGTTCTATTATAGAATTACATATATACAGATTGTATCAGTTCTATATATATATATATATATATATACAAAAATATTTGTGAAAAATTTGTCAACACTTTCTTCAGGAATTCGTATCGTGGGTATTTAAGTCAAGGGCTGCAAGGGGCCAGCTTTATTAAAGATCAATCGCTTGCGGTGAGGGTAATATGGTTGGAGAAGATACGGTGTCGTTTGTTAGAATGAATCCGAATCTCTTCCTTCAAAAATCAAAATGACTTTCAAATTCAGACGTTGGAGCTCACTCTGCTTTTTCACATTGCGATTCATATAATTGTTGGTTTAGACTTTCTCATAATCTCATAGGTTCTTGACTTTTCCGAATTGCTCATTTTATGGACTTTCTTATAAAATCTCGCCATTCATTGCAGAAATTTATTCGTATGATCGTCTCAAATAAATTTATTTCAAAATAAAATTTCTCACAAAATGTTTTCCTTCTTTAAAATTAGGTGAATATATAATTATTTTTTTGACAAATTATTTATTATTCGGCTTCTAGTGTCCTATGAGATTCTCTAAAGTAATATTAATACATTAATGTCTTGAAAACTTCTGTTTATTTCCATATATTCATTATGTATAGTTTTCTAAATTAGATAAGAAAATTAAAAAAAGTAAATCTGAAGATATTTGGGACAATTGCTGTATATCTCTAATAACCTTTCAAAATGGTTACATATAATGAACCTTTCACAAGCAATAGTCACACTTTTAAGAATCCTATGCATAAAACCATGCAACTCATCGAAAGCAATCCACCTTAAGTCTTAAGCTATACTTTGTTTTAACCAGCTTATTTTTTATACATCCGCTGTTCAATTGGGAGTCTTCTGATTCATTTCTGACCCAGAAAGTGTGAAATTAAAGAGCAAGATATCAGATCATCACTCAACACAGCGATGACATTTTCTTAGATGCATGAGAAAGAGTTAATTAAAACGATGGTGTTAACATAATTATAGCCAAATAGTCACAGACCCCGAAAGCGAGAGCCAGCCAGCGAGCGAGAAATTAACGTGGGGAGTAGAGAAAAAAGAAAGAGAACAAAATAAGGTCAGAGTTAATGAATCGTTATTATCACATCAGAATTTCTCTTTTTAGTTTTTCTTCCTTCCACCAATGGGCAAGTTGACAGAATTTTTTACTCAGAATTCTCACATTGTTCTTATAAGAGATATAGATTTGCTTGCTTACAACTATTTTCAATAAATGAGTCCAAGGAAAAGTGACCTAAATGGCAAAGTGATCGACAACAGAACCCCACAGTTTGTTTCATGCAAGCTCACTCATATCCCTCGATAGGATGGGATTTTATTAGAGCATGCATCAACACAACTGCCTAAAAATTCTCCATTATTCGCACTCTTTATTACTCGCAATACAGCTCTGGGAACTGCATCAATTGTCTTGAGTTGCTTATATTGGCAAATTAACAGGGGTCTTAGAATTTTATATTTTAGTAAATAAGAATACTTGTAAGGAATTCCTGTAACCCTAAGGAAATGAAGAATTAATTATATGATACTAACCTTTGTGTCTTTGACAATCAACCAGGAACCTAGCTAAAAATTTATTTTAGACTGGGCTAACTTTTTTATTTTCAATCTCATTTCATATTTTTTTCAATGCTATGATAATTTCTTTTGTAAAAAGGTTAAAAAGTATGACATAATAAATATTTTCTATTAAAAATTACAGTGTGCATGTGTATATAACAATAACAAAATTAAGACACGCAATGTAAAAGTAAAAGATTATCAAAATTTGGTTTGTGATTTCTCAAATATAAAATTATCTATTTCTCATTCGGCACCAAATATTCTCTGGAAATCCTGTTTTAATGTAAAATTATATAATTTTTATAGAATCATCCATTATTTTTTATGGTATTATTTTAATAATTTATAGCTAACAATACATGCTCCATTGTTTTTGAGTAAATACAAAAATTTTATACGAGCACTCACTGGGTGTAGTCGAGTGGTTTTATTCTGGGGAGATATTTGTGTTGGTCCTGAGTTCGAATTTTTTGAAATACATTCAAGTGTAAGAACTTGGTGCAGTCAGAGTTTTATCCTGTACTTAGTACCACTGCAGTGTAGTCCCTATACATGATCTTAATTGATTCAGGATAGGTGCTGTGTGATCTGCAGACACGTACTCCAAAAAGGTGAGTGCCTGGCCCGTGTATAGTTGGCCGTCACAATGATGACTGAGTATAAGAGTTTCTTCGTCATCTCAAAAAAAAAAATTTATACAATCCAAATTAATCTATTACTGTCAATTTTTATTTAATTAAATTTCAGCATCTTCATAATGAAAATACATATTTTAGAACCAATTCTTTTTTAATTTATATCAAAAGGAAGTACAACTAAATATTTTATATAAACTGAAAATATAAATTAATTTTTGTGTTATTAATATAAGAAATACAAAATTTGCAAGGTAAACTAATTTAAGAAGAATATTGATAATTATTGAAACTACTTTGCCATATATGTAATTATATGTATAGAATATATTTTTTTGGTAATTCAATTTCTTAGAGGACTTGATTGAAAAGCTATATTTTTAATAGAAATAAATTTTTGTTGGGAATTCGGCTGGGCTATAATACGTCCTTGGAATGAACGATAAATTTTCCCATTGGCAAGATAAACTTTCTTGACAACGTCTAGTAAATATTTTGGACGTTTTGGTACAATCTAAATAAGCTCAGTTCAGGCCAAAATGAATAGTATAAAACAGAATCTGACAGTAAAAGGGCAGCCGAAAGGAGAAATCGAGAAAGACAGTTAGCGTGTATAAGTGGAAGAAATGAAAAAGGCAACTGAAAGGAGGCTATACGATGAGTAGGTTGACAACGTTTGGGTTTCCATTTGGAGAAAGCTACGTGCTGCATCAACGCAGCATCTGTTGGGTAGTAATACGATCTCTATGCAGATGCAGTACTACTAGCGAGATTTCTGGGTTGTACATTTGTTTTGATTGACATATCATATCAAGAATAAAAGGTTAGACTTGCTGCCAAATTAATTGAATTAGAGCTCTACGAGGTTTTCCTTTAAAGAATAATTTAGACAGCTAAAAGCATTTTCATCGGATTAAATATGGCCGTAATGAGTAATGCTATGTATATGCATCACCAAGAAAATAATGATTATCTTCGAATGAGATTTATTAAAGAGAGTTTATCTCGGGTCTATTGAAAATGAAATAATATATTCAGCTTTTTCTTAAAAAAATAGAGTAATTGTTTGAAAACAGTGCTAAATATACTAGGCTCTAGATGTATGGGTTCATATAATTTAATTACAAATATGATTGGTGTAAATATAACAGTTTCATACATGTTGAGTTTTGAAAGAGGGCAACGATATATATGTTGTAGGCCACGAGAAGATTAGTAGGGTCTCCCCATAATTTAAGTGTTATAAAAAGATCTACAGCAAATCAAAATGGGAAGCACAGCGACTTTGTCTTGTATAAATCATCCAAATGACGCTTCTATGAGCTCTGCCTTTTGATCCAGAAAGACCCTTTCGTTTTTTTTGCCTCTTGTGCTGAGATGTTGCTGGGTGAGCATGTGAGGATGATTATCATAAAGAGACGTGGATCCAAGTCACGATTCTGTGTAATTTTGTTTTTAATTATTCGAATATGAAAAAGCAGAAGACTAGTTTGGTGATTTGACAAACCAGTAGTGGAGCCAAGAGAGTTAAAAATTGCATGTTGAATAATTGCTTTGACAACGTATATATGTAGGGTTCATTAATTTCCCGTGAAAATTTATGGTACTAATAAAATTAAAACTTTAGCCTTAGAAATAATATTAAACAGATAACAGCTTCTAACAGTACATGAAAATGATTATGTTATAATCTTTATAAAGATACATTTTTGGCCGCATAGCCAAAAACTAAATAGGATAGTGAGCACTTATGTGTGGTGATTACATATCTATATTTGTCTTCACTCAGTATTAATCCTTAATACAAACAACAAACTTTAAATGAGAGAAATTAAAATCATTAAATTTTTCTAGAAACTAAAATAAATTTGTAGCATATTTGCTGTTATGATGTCATTTGCGCGAAGAATTGAACATGATATATTGACATACATATGTGGTCCTTGCTTGATTATATATACAGAAACTGAATACAAACTTATCAACAAATAGTTGGATTCTCTTCCATTTTTGTTTGGTTAAGACAGCTTGGCTTGGCTTGGCTTGTGTGCCTTAATTTCCTTCCTGTTTCGGTTGGTTGGTCATGATTCTCTGCCTGGAGAAAAATTCTAAAATGGTAAGGCAATCTTCCTTGGTCAACGAATTTAGTAAATTAATTAGGTTGAGCATTTACTTGAGCATATATCAAACTTGTAGGTTATGTGTAGGAAGAAATTAAGGTCAAGGTATTAGAACATTGAAACATTCAAATGGTTAAATTAATAAATTAATTTGCAAGGTTAGTAAGTTCCATACTTCAAATAAAATTCTGAATTAAAACTTTTGAGTATGATTTGTGTTCTATCCATTAGTGAATCCCGTAAATCGGCCTATCGAATTGAGAAAGCCTAAAAGAAATAACGTTGTACGAAGAGGATTTCTTTCTGTGGGCAATGGGCTGACTCCACTTCTTTCTCTTAACGCTCGCCCGTACACTTTGCAGCCAATCAATGCCAAGTAACCCTCTTTCCCTCTCTCCTGAGAATGAGATAAATACATTTGCTGGTTGTTTTGGGACGTAAATGATATTCAAAATCTAGATTCTAAATGCACCACAGCTACAGTAGGAAGCAAAAGTTATTACACACAACTTTTGACTTCTCAAGGGAACGGAAGACCAAACGTAGCTTATTCAAAAATTCACGCGTGCATAATATTAACGTGCTTTGACCGTTAAATTCCTTCAAATGCATGTCCTTTTCCTCCCCACAACGATATACATACATAATTATAACTCGTGTGTTGTAAGCCCGAAGAATAGAAATAATAAGTAAATGGCTAAAGAAAAGCATATATATCCCCACATTTTCTATATTTTGCACAATGTGAAGAAATATATTTCACGTTACCTGCGGAGACATTTTCAACTAACTCGTGATTCCACACGGCATGTAGTGCGATGCGTAGGAAAGTAGTAGAAAAAGAATGATGCATTGTGATTCTATTAAGGGAATCGTGCGCATATAATAATAATCCCATGCTAATTAATCCTATGAATTTTATTCTTATAAATAAATGATAAATTTGGCTCGAAATAAATTTGTTTTTAAAATGTTTTTCTCGATGAAACATGATCTCGAAAAGAAACATAGATTAATTCACCCTGTTTAATTTGGTATCTGTCTTATCATGTCTTTCCAACTTCAATTGGTTGCTCCAGAGTGTTGTAAATAAATCATAAAAACAGTGCCTTCGGCATCTATCAAGACGGGAAAGTAAATACGTTACCAATTGCTTTGTTTTTAGTATATAATCCATTAGTTCTACTAATTAATCAGAGAATCAACCTTCAAAGGAGAGGTCAACTTAGACTTGCATAAACTGCTCAATCACATTAAAATGAAATATTTCTCCCAGTATTCTGTCTTGATATATTATTTCTTTCTACTATTCATTTTGGTTTGAGGGAGATTTAAATTGCAAACATTTTATGTAATTCAAGAAGCTTGACCGATTAAACGAATTAGTGCTCACAAAATTAATTCAATTACCAACTAGAACTAGTTTCACTATCTCTATTTGGAAGAAATTGATGCATGCATAAATTATGTGCATGCAATTGTTTTAACAAATGTGTTATAACACATGCGCGTTAGAATGGTAAATGAAACATCCAAGCAAGGGACCAACTGAATCCCTAGGCCAAAACGGGTCTCAGGGTCCTGTCAATTCCATCTACGCCACTTGAAAAAAATAACGCTTGTTGCAGACGCAAGCTAATATTCCCACAAAAATGAATCCCCAGTATTACCAGATGGTAAGTTTTCATTTTCCCATTCTTAAATTGGCTACTAATTTGTTGACATCTGTACAAAAGAAGAGCTGGGTCGTAGAAGATTAAAAGCTTTTGGGTAAATTTCGTACCTAGGATTACGATGTATAACCGTTGTAGTTACGCCATCTCTCTCTTGCCTGACAAACCTCTCTGCACCAGCCAATCATCTTATCTCGTATTGATTACTCACCACCTTCTCTTGCTCTTCAAAATCTCTATAAATTGAGACCCTTAACACCTTCAATCCTCACCTCTAACCTCTAACAAGTCACTATATCTTCTCTTCTCTTATTTTTTATGTTTCTTTTCTTTTCATTTTCTTGGTTGGCTTAGCTTAGCTTTTCTGCATTTCTCTTCATTCTTTCACTAATTTCTTCTCTCAACTTTTGTTTTGTGATTGCTCATTTGCGCCTGGTTAACTTTTTTGTAATAAGTGGGTTTTTCTTATTATTTCAGGCTTTGGAACCTTTATTGCCCAACTTATTCTTCAGTCTTTGCTCTTCTACCTAACCTTTTTTTCGTTTTCTTTTTAACGTTTCCTTCCAGCGATCAGATTTAGGGTTAGATTTCTTCCTCTTTATCTTTCTTTTCATATAATTTGGATGGCCAGATGACGTTGGCAATGACAATCTACAGAAATACCGGTCACTGTTTGCAGTTGGAGCATCATCAAGATTCACAAACTTTTTAGGGCTAGTAAGTGGAAGTGAATGTGGCCTTTTCGTGACCCATTGCTTTCACTCCAAACTACTCTTTTGATTTGAGAATCTTGATGATGCTGCAGCGGCAATAAATGGCTAAAATTTATATATACATATATATATATTTTCAGTCTAGATTGAATAATCACTCGACCACAACGTCAGAGGATGAAGGTGAACTATTACTTTCTTTTTTCCCGAAGGTTTCTCTATTTATATTTTGCTAAACGAATTTCGGTACCAATAAATCTAAAGGATTCTTAATTATGGACATGATTAAAGTGTTTCTGTTGCAGATTAACCCAGGTGCGAGGTTCGCTTTAAGTAGGTTTGTTCATACGGTGATATGATATAATCTCTGAGTTAACTGGACATTTTAGTTTTAGTGATGTTGGATTCGAGTGTTTCCCTGACTTGTTCAGAATTGTGTACTGTAACTACCAGGTTTCTCAGTCGGTATGTCTGTCCTTTGGTTGAAATAGTGACTACCATAAGAACTCATAAGCAGCTTTTATTTCATGGATATTCGAAGTTCTTCAAGTTTCTCCACTTTTTATTCTGCTTCTCTTTTTAGATCTCGACATGTGATTAAATCTCTCACTTCGACATCTGAGGGAACCTCTTCTTAATAGTTTTTCATGTGTTGAAATTAAAAAACGAGAAGTCATACGTATATTCATCATTTGGTTACGGTAAAATTACATGAATATTAACATACACTTTGTTCTTCTGCCATTTTCTTGTGTTACCCTTTGTTACTTTACTGATTTTCAAATATTTGTAAGAAACTTTTCAACTTTCCCTTTTATGAGAGAAGCCATCTAGGGGAAAATTAATTTCATTCTGTGCATAACTTAATTAAAGAAAGGCCGAGACTAATGCTATATATGTCTATCAATCTTGTTAGACTATCAACTCTCCGCTCGTTTCATTTTCGTCCAAAAAAAATGAAACTATAATCTGTAGTTTTTTTGAAGATCAATAAATTTTTGGCTTGTTTTCTCTGTTCTGTTAAGGTTAATTTTGTGAAATATTGTTCGATTTACATCAAATATTGATTTTTCATTTTCTTTTTTTCTTTTCCTGCCTATCATAGCTGTTAGAATTCAAATATGAAGTTGCTAGGGCATTCTGAAGAAAGGTCATCAAGTAAGGCAACATTTGACGGACTTATAAATATGCTCAAGATGAGACTGGTTTGTAATTTGTACAGAAAATCTTGTACAGGCTTTCATGTTTCAAATGTGTCAATGCGAACTACCCTACGTTCGGACTTCCTGTTGATATTGAAATGCTCCTTTTGTCCCTGTGTGTGATCAAATAATTTTTCTTGAGATCTTATCAATCGGATCTCTTATCACTTGAATAAATAGTTACCCTCATAGTTCAACCAATAACAGCAATATAAAACAGTAAATAAACTATTATAAATACGATTGATTAACATAATCTTTATGATAATGACACATATTTATTACAGATATATAGCTCATAATACAAAGCATTATATGTCATTAATATCCAATATCATAATTATGTCATAGTTCCAGTGGGTCAAAATACACATTCAACAAGCTTTCTGCCCAAATTTTACCGGTTTTACAGTATAGATTTGTCAGCACTAATGAGTTAATTTAATTTTGTGAATTGTCTGATATTAATATACCACTTATAAACACGAAAATAATGAATCAACACTATAAAGACTATATCTTCTTCATGAAGGATATTTTTATTTCATTTTATGTAACGATTTATTAATATGCCTAATCCAGATCCTTTACGATGAAGAAGAAGAAATTCTTGCAAAATGACATGGCAATTTGCATGCTATGATATCTCTCGACAATATGTAATCGAAGATATAAATAATTAGAAATCAGACGACTGGAAAATATTTACGTGAAATATAGGAAAACAGAGATTTGAAATTTTCTCAGAGCATGGAAATTAAGCTAACAGGAAGACCTACAGTCTGAACTTGAACGCAAATCCGAAATGCACGCGCTGTTTCATATAAAAAGGGCTTTATAACATCGCTGCTTTAGAGGAGTACAATGTTTAGTGGCTAGGCCGGATGCTTTGATATAGACCTAGATCACATGCTTTCGGGCGGCCCAGCATCTCATGGTTGCTCGGTGGATCTATTTTTCCCCTCAATTTCACTGTCAAGCTGTCCATAGTTACCATAGTCCAGTAAATATCATTTAACCCCATATGTTTAACTTATTATCGGAACTACTGGGTAATGAATGTCATTGATTTTAAGGCAAAATACACAGATGAATTGACATTTTATCAAATATTTAAATTGACTCGAGTTGGCTGATTCTTCTAAAAATAAGAGATCAGGGTGAGAAAAATTACAACTCCACAAGCTTTCCTTTTAGGATATCTTAAAAAATAATTTTTTTTTTTTTTAATTTTACTCTTATTCTGTACACCCAAATTTGTATTTAATTGGAAAGCAAAACATAAATAACTGTTAAACTATCTTTAAAATACATGTTAATAAATTGACATATCTGAATTAATTTAATATTTACCCTAGTGACTAGATATTTAAATAAAAAAAATTATTAGTGCATGAAAAAAAAATTTTAACTTGGAATATCATAACGTACTTCCTTTTATTACTTATTAGAGTTACAATATCATGAAATCATAGGTAATGATATGGAATAAGATAGTGATCCGAATAAAAACCCTTCGATGCTTAAGTCAAGGCTTTCTTTTTAAAAAAAAAAATTTACAAAAAAAATGAAAGCAATTCAATAATTTACCTTATGTGTTCGTACTTTATTTTTTTATACTCTTTTATTGGCTCTCAAGCTTAATTGTCGTTATATTTTTCATAATGATAACTTTTTCAGAAATTTTAAGGTCACAAGCTCTTATTATAAGATATAACCATCAAATTAGAAAATCTCCTTTAATTTATAAAAAATTTGTAATTTTAACTTTTGATATTGTAAAAATAACTACCGTATGTTATAGCTAAAACCTTTATTAATAAAATGGTATCAAAGTCCAATGTCACATTTGATACCTTCGTCGATAGAAAAATCTCAAGTTTTAACGTTATATCTAACATCTTCATTCATAGAGAGGTCTTAAAGTCTAACATCATGTCTAAAACCTTTATTGATAAGGAAGTTTCAGGATTCAACGTCATATCTACTAATTTGAGATAATCGTTTCTCTACATTGGGCTTTTAATTTTATTTTTTTTCAATCATAATTTATTCTTAGAATTTGATTAATATTCAAAACTTGATATCAATCAACTCCTGAGACCTTTAATTATATACCTAAACTACTAAGTTTTAGGATTATTTTATAACTACTTGACCTATGATTTCATCTATGACATTCCTCTGGGTGCCTCAAAGTCTAGGATATTTCTCCGGAACAACTATTATAATTCTATTCCATTCTAATTTTTAATTGACTTTGTTAACATAAATAATTTTGGTTGATATCATACTAATAGATATGTCCTTGATCATTATTCAATTACAATCTTTGGAACATCCATAATTAAACCTTTTTTTTTTCAATTTCGGTTGGAATTTTGGGCATGCAAGAAAACGTCCAAACGTAGGCATTAGAAACAGAAGAAATAAGGTTTCGTTTAAAATTGCTTTTGAGAATTAGGTAGTTGATTTTATAATTTTTAACTAAATTTATATTTGATAAAGAATTTTTAAACTACTTATTTCATAATCAAGTGCTTTTTAATAGCAACTTCTAAAAATAAAAAGGAGTTATTTTCTCTCACTAAATCTGACAATCTTCATTGAAACACTTAGTTGAGGTTATTGTATGTCCAACTTAATTGCAGACAAAATGCATGCTTTAAGTTGTTGGCGTTAGTTGCCAACACTGCAATTAAGCTTTGAATTAATTTTTATTTTCTATATTTAAAATCGGCGTTTCCAATTGCTTCGAATGGTATGCATTTGTATAATTGATAAGCCAAATTCTTTAACTTTATGTAATGATAAATTTTTCTTGTATTTTAAATGAATTTGTCTTATTTCATGCTTAAAATTGGATTAATTTACTTTATTAATGATATTTGTTTCACCTAAGTTTTGAGGGCTAAATTGGAGGAAATAACAAATTTTAATTAAAAAGATTTAACAGTTTAGAAGTTATACGACGTGACGTCCCAGTATTTAGATGTCAAGCCCCCATCTTGTTATGTTTTCATCCGTACAACTTTAAATGAGGCGCTGGACTTACTTTTAAAATTAAAAAAATTTTAAAAAAAAAATGAAAAAAAATATTATTGAGTCCTAAGTTTTGCCTTAAATTATAAAAAGGAGGTTTAGGAGAGAAGATGAAAAAAGGAGGCTAGAGACTAAAAGAAATAGAAGAACTTCATGTATTTGATTTGATTTTCTTTTTTTCTTTTGAATTTAATCATGCATTTATTTAATTTTATTATGTTAAGATTTGTTATGGATAACTAAATAGCCAACTAAGATGAAAGGTTATAACCTAACCTAGTTTAACTTTTATATTCTCTTAAATGGTTTTAATGTTTAAATTTTTCGTATTAATTCATTGCATGATTTATTTCCCTGCATTAATTTGTTGATTTTATGATTGATTATCATAGAAATAATTTTACAATTTATGTGTAGTACTGACAAAAAAAGTTTAAATTGGGCAACAAAAATTTAAATATAAACTATTAGAAATAGAAATATCTTCTAATTATTTATAATACTACTATAATTAACCATAATTCTTAATGAAATTAGATTAATTAATAAAAAATTGACGGATAATTATTAGTAAGTTAAGTATGTACATTATTAGCTTGAAAAAAATATTAGAGTGATATTAGAATTAATTAACATTCACGATCAAATCCATTCTTGATTTCATATTAATAACTTTTCATAGGTAAAATTTGAATTCTTAGCATTTCATTCAATTGATAACAAATTAGCTTGGTGTGTAGATAGTTAATAATATAAAAGTCTATGGGGATTGATGCTTTCAAAAATTATATTTAACAAAAGTATGACTGCGACATCATTGGAGAGCAACATAAAATTAAATTTAAGTCAAATTAATTAAAAAAAAAAAAATCACAAAAGTTGGGAATGAACATCCTATCAAAATACCAAATTTTTGTGTTACATAATCGGACAAATGATGAAATAAATGGGAATAAAATCTCCTTCAATCAATCATAAGATCACAAAATCAAACAAAATTTTAGAAATAAAATTGTTTCTCTTCCTTTCAAAAACGGCATCTCGTTCCCTTAAATCATTTTTCTGAACAAAGATATGGGAAATGATGCTTCATGTCCCCTCAACGGCACTCTACCTTTCTCAAAATAATTTGGATTAATTTTGTAGGTTTGTGAGCTTGTGGCATGACATATACATGCATAACTAACATGTAGACATGTGATATTGTCATTCCACCTGATATAAAGAAAAATAATTTAATTTGACAAGTTAAGGAATACAGTCAAATATTGTTCGCGAAATTAATTAATTGTGATTGTTATTAAGTAATCAATAACTAATGAGTTTCTTCTGCTACAAAAACGTCATATATGCCCAAAAAATTTTTTTATTATACTTGAAGGATCAAAACATTAGATACACAAATTCAGAGGCTGTTAATTATTAGTACTGCAATTTTTTAAATCAAAATTAAACAAAACAAGATAAAAAAAAACACTTTCCTCCTTTAATCAAACAAGTTAGTTGAGCTAATAAAATTTTTAATCATGGATTAACTGCTCCATGATCTGCCGACTCTTCATTTCTTAATCTGGTGGTTTGATCCCTTTCACGTGGTAGATAATTAAGCTTATTAAAAACATTTTAATTCGTTGGCATGTGTTATATATGGATTTTAGCAAAACTTTGACGAGTCAAACCAGCTAATCAAATTAAAGCAATATTACAATGATAAGGTAGAAGTAACTGTTATTAGAAAAAGAGAATAACCAAATGCAAAATGACGAAATAATTAAGACGATTCCTCCGAAAGGAAACGTGGCATATATTACCAAAGCAAGATTATCACAATTCTCTAGCATGTTCTACAACATAAATTCATGCATCATCGATCTGCACTAAGATCAATATTACATTGAATAATTATAAAGTTTTCTGACTATGAGTTCATGAAAGGTAGGCCAACTTTTATAAATTTAACAAATCATATTGCTAAAGAAAGGAAAGCATTGTTTTTTTCTTCTTAATTTCATTTCTTGGGACTTTAGGCAAGGGGAGATGACTTTGGATTTGGTAATCATAGACAAAAGGTTGAACATTTAAATGACTGGTAGTGTTGCAGGCAAACAAAATAATTGTTCGGTCTGAATTAGTAGCAACTAAAAAGAAAAGAAATCTCCTGCCTTGAATTTGTTGCGAGCAAGAAGAGTATAGTATTATTTGAGTGGAAATGAGTTAATTGAGAAAGCCATTATTAATTAGCAGGGAAGCAAGAAACTTTCTTGTCTTCATGGAATTGATCGGTGGATAGGGTAAAGAAGGCGAATGCAATGAATCAATGATTC
>JAWDEX010153309.1:0-21424 GCA_035221805.1 Trichilia hirta | reverse complement strand
TATAACAAAAACGAGAGAGGCCCTTAATATTTGGAGAACAAACAGGTAGAAGAACTCGTAACTCATGAATTAGATGGTAATGAGAACAGGACCAATTTGAAGTTCAATCTTTCCACTTGTGAAGAGCTTTGTTTCTCCACTACCTAATTCAAATGCGCAAATATTTCATATTTTTAATGAGCTCTTTTAAACAAATCATGAATGCAGAAAATGCATACACCTAAAAGAAATAAAATCTTTCTCACCTGAAGCTTGTCAATTACTTCTTGATGCTCTGTTTCTTGTCTTGAAGCAGAAACTGATAATTGTTTTAGTTCCTCTTGAGCTTCTAACTGAGCTTTCTGCACAGCTGCTTTAAATCAGCTTCAGCCTTCTCTCTTTCTAATCTCCTCAGGTCTCGCACTTGATCTAATTGTGTCTTCAGTTCAGCTATAGATACCTTCTGACTAAAAGCAAGAAAATCAATTATTACTGGTTTTCGCACATGTTTTCACATTTGTCTAGGCACATTATATCCCACCCTCAAAGTTGAGACATATTAGTATCATTGTCTAAAATAGAGGATCGCTAACGGATACAGCGAACATAGGTGCATCGCTAGAAGCATTACACCATTGAACCGAAAGAAACCACAACCACCCTATATAGACAGACAGAGAGAGAGATCTGATAAAACAATGGAAACAAAATCTCAGTACTATTTATGAATTAGCTAATCCAATTAGCTAATGCATTGATAAAAGAAAGTCATACTAGGGATCATAAACTTAACCATTCTGGTAAACTTTGCCATAGTCCATCAGTACTATTTATGAATGTTGCAAATAATACTATATATGAATGTTGCAAATAATTTCTAAGACTAGGTAATCTCCCATCTCGATGTATCTCATAAAACTTGCCTTATGCTTTGATAAGTACTTTTGAGGAACCAACCAACAATTAGCATTGAACCACTAGTAATTGACTGTGTACCATCTTCTAGCAATACCGTAAAGAACTTTCTGTACCTGAGAAATTGTTTATTTTGGCTGTTGGAACTATATAGCAGACTCATGAAGTACGTAGAAATGGGTGAAACAAGAAACTGCTCGATCAAATTTCCCATTTCGCTTGTAATCAAACAATTTACTGGGAGAATATTGACAATCAATACACATAGTCTACCTCTTCATTATTTCATTTGCTTCCATGCATGACTGCATGGAAGCACTAAGAGTTTCATTAAGGTCTTCGACACTATGTTTTTGCTCCACTGATATTCTACTGACCTCTGCCAGCTCCTTCTGTTTAGCATCTAACATGTCACGTAATGCTTTGAGTTGATCAAGGTATAATTTTGCAATCCCTTTCATTTCCCGAAGATCAATTACGTAAATTAAGGCTGAGAGATCGGATAGCATTAATATTGAATTGGTAAAAACAAAGAATGAGTAATTGTTTATGATTCAATTCACCAAAAAACAGAAAATACTTCACATCTTGCTATCAAAACATATATTGTTGAAGTTTTGAACAAAATATACTTCAACGAAGCATGTCAAATCACCAAAAACTGTAAAGGATGAATATAGTTGGATGTTTTTTCATAGGCCTTTTGTAACAAAATTTCACGCATGCACTTGATCAATTTGGTACATGACTGACAGTTAATGATGGTACAGGGAAATGACAGAATGAAAGCAAAGTACTGTCTTATAGTTGCTATATATCCAAACTTCCACTTGAAATCATATTAAACGGTACTTCCAAACAACTTACAAAATGAAATTTAACTTCCATCCTCTTGATATATGTCAAACCTAACCATGTCCACATGAAAAAAACTTAGAACTCTCCAACAGTAACCAAGAGCTGGAAGACTGACCTCAGACAAATATATGATTATGAGAGGAAAATTGACATCATAACCCACAAGAAAATTACTTTTTTGTGATGGTCAACAACAGTACAATTTTCATTTTGCTATTTATCGATTTCAAGGACATGACTTTCCAATTGCTTCCTTAATTTCTGCACGTGACAAAAATTAACATGGTGTAAATTGTCAGAAAGACTTTTACGAGATATTCTTTGACGTTATCAATCTTAAGTCATGAATTCAGAATTATATATCATGTTTGACCGTTGAAGAATTCGAAAGTCATCAAGAGATAGAGGACCATCGGCAGAACAAATGCCAATACCTTTTAAGTATCTTGTTTTGAGAAACATTCCCTTCTGCATAGAACACAAGAAAGGTACATCAATACAACAAAAGTCAGACAAGTGGAAGCAAGGAGAAACATCTAATCTTGACATGCCCTGTACTATACTCCCCCACACAGAACATAAAAAAGGTTCATCAATATATCAGAAGTCTGATAAATGGCATCAAGGAGAAACATCTAATCCCTGACATGTCCTGCACTTTATTGTTCTTTTAATAAAATGAGCATCACATGTAAGAAAATGAGGTGTTATCAAACACTTTTCACATCAAATCACACGATAACCAACAGCATTAGCATTATCATGACCAAAGCTGTACCATATGGTGATTTAGGCTAAATGTTCCAACTTTTTTAAGAAGACAATCTCCATCAATAAAGCACATGATGCGTTGCTGACCTGTCCAAATCTATATGATACACAGATAAAGATGAATTTGAGTTTCTATAGCTCTGATATTATGAGCTAAGAAAATGTTCTACATATACTGACATCTAAAATTTTGTCCTCAAAATTTAAGAACATTATACAAAGAACTAATTATTCAAATCTGTATGTAACTTGATCGACCAGTGAAGAAAATTATCCTGTGGCAATTTGACCAGAAAAAAGTAAAATAAAATGTATATAATAATTCCAATGGATATACCGGCCTTTCCTTTTGAAGCAGCACCTTCCCTCAATGGAGTAAGGCTGAGAACTTCCCGGTATACAAATGCAAATGTGAGATCTGTTATAAGTGACGTATAATATTGCTTTTCTAAACTAGTCAAGATCTTAATACAATCATGATAGGCTTTACAGCTTTTAAAAAGAAGTGAAAAACTTAAGTCAATATAACCACAGATTTCTCCTTGAACCCACCACTCTCATAATCATGATAGTCTTTTCATCTTTTAAAAAGAAGTAACAAAGTTAGGTCATTATAACTCAGCTTTCTCCTTGAACCAACCGCTCTCTAGCAAAGCTTTCTGAGTCAGGCACTTATTGTAAATTGGCAGAAGTAAGCTCTTTTTTAAAAAAAATAAAAAAATCACTCTCTGAAAAAAAAGAGAGTTTAGAATTAATATAATAATATAATTTCCAGATTAAAAACAAGACCATCATTTAGATACAATATTTTTGCACTTGTTGAAAAACAAAATTATTTATAAGAAAAAAGCTATAAAATTCAACTCCAAGGATGTGTCATGCATAATTAGTAAGATTGATATCCTTTAAAATGACAATTTACAAGAATGATTTTGATGTGCTGTGTTCTGCTGGAGTGAGAAATATCCTTTTCTTTCATTTTACTATGAGAAACAAGGAAAGAATTAACAAGGATTAATGTTGTTAAGACAAATGTTACTATGCTGAGGAGGAGCAGCAAATGATATAATACCTCCATGATGGACTTTAGCTTCAGAGCTATTCTTCTTAAATCTCTCCCAATTGAGATATGTTCCATTTGTGCCGCAAATGATAAAAATGTTCGGTACACGTTTTCATTTTAAGGAAAAGAATTATTGGCCTTTCTGAGCAACAAACAACCTGGTGTCTTTCAAGAACACAGCAATGGAACAGCTTGGAGAACGTGCTGCATCTTCACTAGCAATCTTCTTCCTATATATTTTGCAATGGTTCGCACTGACAGCATTTGATTCAATCCGGAAACATGTATCCTCTACCAATCGGCCAATGTAATGTTCATCCGCAACCAAAAGGATACTAATGCCCTGGCTTATAATCATATCATCAGTCCCAACTCATTAATTATGCATAGATATTACGTAAAGTAGCACCTCGACAAGATAGATAAATTAGTTGGTTTCTCAAGTTAAACATTGAATATAATGCGCCGTTATAGGGGACTCCAACTCTAAAAATTCCATATTACAAAGGTACACTGTATTGTTCATATAAACAGCTTTCAATGGATAAAAAAGAATTTGACAAAATTAACATGACTGGAAGGACATTTCGATAATTTTCTTCCGTATATTTGCAAAACAATTCATTGTAGCAGGAACAGAATTAAACAGATTAAATCAGTACAGAAATTAGATAACTCTCAAAAATTTTCATGCGAAAAAGGTCGTGCATCACTCCACTACTAAAATTCAGACCATCAAACTAGATATTGATCAAAATTTATGAAAAGAAGAAATCAACAAAGTAATCACTGAGAAATTTCATTTTTATAACGATAGGTTTTTGGCAAAAACAAATAACAGAATTGCTAAAAGTTCTCACGTACTTGAAAAACTATAGAATTGCTGATCATGTAATCAAAACGGTTATACCAACAAACCTGAAATGAAAAATCATACACTCAATTTCTTTAAGTAAATGAACTCGTAAACACTTGCTGAAATTTTGTCAAAACACAATCAAAATTTCAACAGAAAAACAATAAATCACATAAACCGGACAGGTAAAATAGATTATAACCAATCCAGCATAATACATATATATACATATAAAAGAATCGGGAATTGATAAATTAGGTTCAGGGAAAGGACGTACTTGATAGCGTTTACACGCATATTAGAAATAGCGGTAAGTACACCCCAGACATTGGGGTCATAGCTTTGAAGAGGTTAAGAGGCGTAATTTGCAGCCACCAATATGACGAAATCTTTTGGACTGAGCAGCTTCATTAGAGATGTGCCATTAGGGATTTGATGATGAGGGTGTGACGAGCTCATCTGAGATGCATTCTCTATAGGGTTCGGTGTTGGACTGGGCTTCGTAACTCTTAGGGGTTCTAAATTACCTTCGTTGATGCCCACTGAAGAAACAGAAATGGAGACTGAAAATGGTGGGTAATCTGTAACCCTAACTACAACTGCTCGATTTACGTGTCCCCAAAGCTTGTCTTGTACACTTTGCTGAATAAGAATAAGATTTGCTAAGACACTGCAACAGTTAGAAGTTGAAATACTAGACGTTAGTCAGTAGTCAATGGCTTTTCAATTTTGCTACCTCAATTAATATCTACTTGGATTAGCATCTTTTGAAACACACACTATTGGTTGAAATATAAAAATAATTTAAAAGAAAAATACATAATCCAGCCCCCATATTCTTTGGAGAACTTCAGAAGAGTGCACTGACCTCAGAGCTCCTCCATTGAAATTAGCTGTATAAAAATTAAAACAATGTCCTCGTCAAGGAGCTTTATACCACTAATATAGTCTTCTGCAGATCATCTTATAGGCACATTATTTCAGCATTTGCAGAAAACTCAAACAAGAATTATGATAATTGGCATTTCTCATCATGATGACAAAATGCAAGCGAATTATGATAATAGACATTCCTCATCACAATGATATAGAAAATGGAATTTTCGAGGTTATATTTCCTAACTTATCAAGATGCTGCAACATAAAATTCTGCAGCTTCATCTTAGTTCAAGGCCATAGCGCTGATAAAAACTTGTGTGCAATTGACAAGGAGTTCAATCATAAAGTCATAGTTACATATTGAGGCCTGACTATAGTTCTACACAACCAGCAAAATTCAGAAAAAGCTAGCCAGCTAGTGGATTGGCATGTATGGTAATGCAGTTGATCCTTATCTCTGCAAGTGGTCAATCCCCTAGCCCTGTTTGAGTCTGCAAAACCACCCCGAAAAAAGGGGGTCAATAATGGTAATTCTAATTTGAGAACAATTGTTAACCCATAATAACATACATACATGCGTCAAGTGGATGTATACCACAAGATACCATAATGATTCTAAGCGAGAAATCATCAATATCCATGAAATTATTGTACAATTGGTATACATACCTAAGTAAAGCAAAGTAGTTCTTATCTCTTGCTATCACAACATACCTTTTCCATGAGATCAAGGACTTCAAACCCATGAATCACTCTACCAAAGACAGTGTATAATCCATTCAGATGAGGCTGCTTTGCATAAGTTATGAAGAATTGGCTTCCATTAGTATTAGTCCCACTGTTGGCCATTGCCAGTATCCCTCTTGCATCATGCTGGAAATTATAAAAGAGAAAAAAGAGCAAATATTGGTAATATGATCAGCCTGAAATAATGCCAGCCATCACCACTTTCAGCATATTCGCAAAAACAAAGTATTCTAGTTTCTAGATATCTAAATTTGCAACAAATACAACCCCAAGCTTTGCAGGTTCTTAAAATTTTGGAATAAATCATTATAACGATAGTATGCTTAAACCTGGCTATGCCAATTAGGACACATTTAGCATGCAGTCTATAAAGAAGGAGCAAAGAGTAAGGAAAGGGGATGAAAATCAATATCCAACACCTAAAAGTTTTACTGTCTAACATATAGAGCAACTGGCACTAGGCTCCACTGAAAAAATCATCTTTCCTCAAGCTAGGATTAGATTTGACATCATTATGCAGAGTGCCTGAGTTTTCTAATAATAGAAGGACAGTTAGGCTCTCTCTTTGGCCAGAGCACGCATGAAAACAGATATAGCATAAGCAACAATCTTTTCATTGAGAACACAAGAAAAGCTGAAGAGGTATATACAGTAGCAAGATTTTGTAGTCTAAAAAGAGCAACAAGCAATTATTTCTACCTTGAGATACTCTCTTATTTCATCATTGAACTTCTTGCCCCATATACTGGTTCCACCTTTGCCAGTGCCTGTGGGTCTCCACCTTGAATCATAAAACCTTTAATGCTCCGGTGAAATATAGTCCTATCATAGTAACCACTCGCACATAGTGCCAAAAAATTCTGTAAAAGATAACAGTACGAGACCAATAAGCAAGCATATTACTTCTAAAACAGGAGTGGGTGGCACAACATCATCGTGCTGAATACGGCACACTAAAATATTTCCATAGAAGTAAAAGCAAGTAGAAGTTATAAGATATCATTTGGGAAAGAAAAGTTACTAAAATCAAAAGCCACATGCAAACTTAATGCCAACTTGTAGACCATTTGCTTGACAGTTAAAAAAAGTTTTAATATCAAAATAAAATTACAAAAGATTCAGATTGCATTAACAGTGTTAAACATTTTTCTCCGTCAAACGGAGCTTCCATCATCAATATCACCCACTAAGATTCTTCGTCATACATCTTGGGCAAGATAATTTGCTTGACTGGGAAGACAACACGAATAAATAGAGCCAAGCCATTCCCGAGAAGTTCGGCCTAATCACAACAAGGCCCTCATTAATAGTAGCCATACGACTTGCACGACAAACACTTAGTAAAACAAATTGAAATTAGAATTTAAGTGAATTAGAAAGAACAATAAGAATTATAAAATTCATTTCCCGATTTCTCTTATGCTTTTCACATTGAGACAAAAAGAATAGAGAGATACCGACCTCAGCCGTCTTAGGTACCTCGTCACAAGCAATCTCGCATTTGATGTCGCCAAGATTAGTGTGTAGTGTTACCGACTGAAAACCCAGAAGATCGAAGAAACGAAGTTATTCTTCAGTAAGAGAGCAACTAAAGGTATCTGATGAATTAGACAAAGAAAACTCACCATTGGTGCTCAAAATTTGTAAATCCCAAGGACCGGGAATCGCGTTTATATACCCTACTCTAATGTCGGTGAACGCTAACGAGGCCGTTAACGTGTAAGCGCAAACGTCCGGTAACTACCACCCCCCGGTAGTGTTGTTGCTGGTTGGAAATCCTAATAATTAACACTGAAGAACCCGGGTTTATATTTAATGAAATAATACTTTTGTTAATTGTTGAAAGTTAAAAATTAATATAATATTACAATTACAAGTTTAATAAAAACATGGATCATCATTATTATAGAGCACTTTGTACATCTGTTCACATATTGTCAATTTTTTACTCCCATTTATTATACGAAAATTTCTTCCGAAAACAAACTCGCATGAATCGAACTCTATTTATTGCCATTTGTCACTAGAGTTCTAAAGTCTTACTTGCAAAATAAAAGTCATGGACACTTCTTTTGTGATTGTTCTATTTTTATTTTTCACGTCCGATATTTGACTTGCTTTATCATTTCGTGGTTAATGGATCGCGAAATTTTAGCAGTATTTCCTGGCCTTCGGATTTCAATAGCGTTTATAACTTCGTACATTTTTCAGCGTAGGGATGGAACAGTCTTTAATAGTCACACATAATGATCGTATCATGGTAACAATGAACTACAAGGAAACTGCCTTGACAAGTTTGATCACAGGTTTAAATGGGACAATGAAATTGAAATTCATTTATTGTAGAACAAATATGTTGCTTGGAAGGACCAATCGAATCTCAAGCTCAGGCGCAAAATTGAGGTTGAAGATCATTTCATGAGTTATTATTGGAAATGTTGCAGTATCCATATCTTGAGATATATATACTTTTTCAGGTCTTTAGGGTCAAGCAAATGTTCCAAAATGATCTATTTAACATAAAAATTTCTCATATTATCTAAATAGATTGGTCCCCATCTGCTTATTGCCGCAACAAAAGCAACATATGGATACGATGAATTTCTTGAATCCAATAATGTTTCATCATAGAAATTTAGTCCATCAAGGTATATATAATTTGTGTACAAAATTGTTAAAGATGAAACTATATAATCATAGCGACAGATCAATCAACGAACTCAAACAATGAGCTGGCGGATAAAAAATTGAACGAAGTATACAAAATTAAATACTGAAATGGTTGAAGTTATCCATCCTCAAGGACCTCTCGGTGCACATACATACAAGATGTGCTGCAATATTTGTAATTATACCTGTGAAAAGGCACTTTGCCAGCTAATGATGCACCACAACATGAGCAATCAATGTCAGTAGCTAAACCTGTTTTAGGCAGTGAAGTGCCATGTGCAATATAAGAGTTACTGCCTTGAGCTTTCGTGGTTGCAGCTGCAGCCAATCTCCTTTCCGCAGCCGCCGCTCTTTTTTCCCTTTCAGCAGCCTGCGCTCCCTTCAGCTCCTCCTGGTTAGGGAAAAAAATATATTTGTATATATTTTTTTAGTCATGAAGTGAAGACCAAGTTAACTGGGATATAAAAAAGTAAAACTAGCAAAATTTTCATTATGTCAAATGAACGAACAAAATACTAAATTTTAAACCAGTGTACTGTTGGAAAATCTAAAGCTATATGAAACAATGTTCATCGTATAATCATCTGCAGAAAAATTAGAATCTAACCTGTTGAGAGATGTGTGATCCGCAAAGTTTAGACTCTCCATTCACAACTGATGATGGCTTGGATCGGTTACCAGCAACTGATTCAGCTGTTTCAGAAGCTGCCTGGGCCTGTGCATTCAGATGACAAGTTGAAATCAAAATGCAAGGTAACCAGAACAATAAATGGGAAATTTATCAATAGATACAATGATGTTGGGTTTTTCATCTTAAAAACCAAGAAGTTTATGTGCAAGCATATAACTTATGGCACAAAGTCTTAGTACATTATTCTCAGAAGGATCCCTATCTTTTCCTCCCAATCCCTTCCCTTCCCTGCAATCCCCGCCATTTTTCTTCTGAAAATAAATTTTTAGAACTATAAAGGGAAAAAAGAGCGTAGCATTAACATCTTTTGCCTCATCCGCTAATAATTATAATGCCACACTGTGCACCATTGAAGAAATCCAGTCCATAAAAGAGGCATAAACATTAAGGGATGACAAATATCTTCCCTGGCATCTCTTTAAGATATAATGGAACAGGACTGAAGGATGCTTACCTGTGCCTTCTTTTCTCTTGCTTTACGTAATTTCTTCAATTCTTTTGCTTTTGCTTTCCGCTTGGCATCTTTCTCTGCCTGAACATCCACAAAGAAAAGAAAATCATTTGTAATGCACATCGAATGTAAAATCTCAATCATCATAATAAACTTTCTCTTGCTTAATGCAATAATCTCAATCATTCATTTTAGAATAATTTGTAATTGGTCAATCAAACTAATCTTCCAACATAATCTCAAAATCGATGTTACACAACCAACATAGTAGCAGAACAACCATAAAATCAGGAATGAAAATTTATAACTACCTGTTTATTATTTTTCTCTGCTTTCTTTTGCTTTACGCAATTCATTTTAGAATAATTTATTACAGTGTCGACTAAATTATTCTTCCAACCATAAACTCAAAATAGAAGCCACACAACCAAACAATAACAGAACAGCCATAAAATTGGGAAGAAAAATCTGTAACTACCTGTCTAGCGGACTGAGATTCCTCCATTTCTTTTGTTAATGCACTAGGTACTTTAGCAGTATGCCAATCCCATTTATCAAGGTTTTCAGCCATGAACCGTCTAAAAGTATTCCTAACTTCCTTCTCACTAGCCAGCATATATGGAGTGCGCCCCCTTTCATCCTTTGTGCAAGGGTCGAGACCTTGATCTAGGAGCTCCAAAACCTTACGAGCTTCGCCTGACTGTGCTGCTTCATGGAGAACTGTTGTTATGCCAATAACTTCGCTTTGACTCTCAATTGATACACACTGTTCAGAAGTTTTTTTGCAACTTGAAGAAGCTTCGGAAGTTTCCTTCAAGTCAGAGTTGTCACCCAAGTCTTCCTTGCTAAAGTTTGGTCTGCCATTGCTAACGGAGTTTGCACTTGAGTCCTCATAGGGTGAAACATCCTTGTTATCCACTTCATAGGCAGCTTGTGTCAGTTGCCTATATACACGCTGGGTTTCCTTGAGTGTAGGCCTACGAACAGTCAATGGAACAGTTCGAACAGCACAATGCTGATGACTAAAACACGGTTTATCCTCATTGAAAAGCAACTGACGATTGGTTGAAGGAGCATAAATGAATACACAAACAGCAGCATCAAAATAAGGCTTCCAAGAAGCAAGGAGTTCTTGTATTTCCTAAAATATTTTATGAGACAATAATTAGACAACTTTCCAAGATTAACATATGGCCACATTTGGCAGTAGCAAAAGATAAACATTAGGGATAAGTCAAAGGCAAAAAATACGTCATTTGATACCTTCTTTAAAGCTAGTTCATTATACCGTCGAAGAGCAGCTCCAGCAGAATTTGCAGCCTTACCACTTGCGTCTTTTGATGACTGTTTTTTACCAGACTTTGCCCTCACAACATATCTACAAATCAACTAATGCCTTAAATTATACTGAAAGCAAAATAATTATGTCTCATAACCAGGCTCGATCATATGCTTGAGCACATTTTCTTCCTTGTATTAAATGCTCAAATAGCAGTATACAAAAACGTACTGACCTGTGAAATGTTTTGTGCACCACAACCAAGTTACCGTCGAAGACGCAGCCAGCAAAGTGACCACCTCTTGCAAGTAACACGACCCTGAAATGAGTATTATCCCTAGGCTCATGAATCAAATTCTCCAATCTCTCAATCACTTTGCTCTCCCCCAAGCAGCTTCCATTATCAATAGAAAATATTTTATCATTAGCGTACGAAACGCTTTCTGACTCATTTAAAAGAAGACATTTCCAAATTGACATTCTTTCTCCAGTCTGAAGGCGAATAAACAACTTCTTCCTAACAGTTTGAACTGATTCCCCACGCATATCATCATGGCAGAAAGATACCTTATCAACTTCATCTTCTGATCCTGATATACTTGATACATCATAGTCTTTAAGAGAATCAGATGTCAACTCATCAAAATCTTGCTCTTTCACAATATCCTTACCAGCAATAGTTAACTTTACCTATTATCACAATAAAATGAAGTAAATGCACATTTATAGCAGGAAACGCCAGCCGATAATCATATATTTGCGTTCTGAATATTCCCAGAATAATAATGCCTCACAGAAGACAGAGAGAGCAGTTCAATATGGCACACATAATACTTGGCAATTCTAAATGTGTAAAATAACTAACACCAGAATGTTTTAAGCCATCTATCCCAATAACAACACTAATTAAATGCAAACATAAAAATTAAATTTAAAAGAAATCCCTTTTATGTTTAAACCTAATCACTGTCTCCACATTATATATAAATTTAATCATTGTTTTTGCTGTCCATTGTTCTAAAATACCTCTAAATTCGGATAGCAACACAATACGCTCGTTACCGTGTCTACAATACATATCAACCTGAACATATAGGCTTGATGTTACCATTTGGATACAGCAAGGAAAAGTTTGGAGATTGAACTGCTTCATCGTCTAATATAAAAAGTATAGAATATGGCTGAACAGAAGCAAGTTGTCAGAGGAACCTCACTGATCTGAAACCATTTCCCAAGGCATAGGTAAAATAATTTAGTTCCTAAATGCGCCCTAATAAGCCCAAATAATCAATTCAATTCCCATAGAAGCAATTTCCAGAAAATTGACAATTTTGTTTTCCATCATCGTCCAGAAATTCTAGACCAATTTTGTAAAGTAGGAAATGCAACAAAAGTCAGTATAAAGGATGTCTTATACTGTAATGAAAGACAAAACAGAGAGAACAGGCCGAGATTTTTTTTTTTTCTTTTACATTGAAACGATGAACATCGGATTTGAAGTGTGCGCGCTGGTTCTGTAGAGACTCGAACTCGGTCTTACATGTATTACAGGTCCATCTAGTTAAAGCAACGCCGGTTTTGGAACGTATATCATCTTCCTCCTCCTCCCCGATCTCTTTTAGAGTTTCCGCTGTGGAATCCTCAAAGCCAGCGTCATTATCAGACACTAAAGTTGTGGAAGGAGATAGTAAGCGACAATAATCGAAGCAGTCGGGTGGAAGTTCGAAAATTGAAGGACATCGTTTCTCTTGTGGACCGGCGGTTGAGGTCGTGGCGATGTTGGTAGGCGACTCCGTCGTCATGCTCGCTCGATTATTTCAGCTATCACTTGGTGATCCCTCTCGATGGATGGGATTCCGTGAGGCGGTTTCTTGTTTTATTTTTTTCTTTTTATATATGTCGAGCCCCAAACTGAACCGCTGAGTTGGAGTTGGGAAACACGCATGTTAGACGACATCGTTCAATCCATTGACTTCCCACTGGCAGTTGACCTATCCCTCCCGCAATTACCAAAAGAAATCCTACAAATCAATAGTCAGAGAAATACTGCTTTCTAAATTTTCTTCGGTTACGATGACTCAACTGCAAGGCTGGAAGTAATTGGTTGGTTATTTTAGAATGACTTTTGTTTGTTTGCAAATTCCTATTTTGTCATTACACTTTATAAATAATTGTGTTTTAAATATTGTATATAATTTTTTTGGTTAATTATTGTAATTATAACAAAATATTTAATTTAGTGTAAATTTGAGAGTTAAACTCTATTTCTTAAAACTATATAAATTTCCGTGCGTATTTTTGACAGAAGACGAGTTCACCCCGTCTCCGAAACAACCATACAATTTGGGTCAGCATAATCTGTTGCCATCCCATCGCGGGCTTCGTTTGTACAATAAAATCGATACACATGATACCAATGGCAGTGACCTAACCTGTGAGGATCAATCCAATGTGGAATATATTACATACTTTCCGAGCTGTCTTCGGATTCAATTTCTATTTTTCAGAAAACTTACTATTCAAATTAGCAAAAAGATAGCTCTACTGTTGTTACTCTTTTCTTGTTTTCTTCTTGAATGAAGCCTCTATCATAAATTTATATTAATTATACATTTTATAAGAAAGGAATTGACACAGCTTGCAACGTAATGAACTTTTATTATCATGATTATCACCACAATTAATCAAATTGTAAAGGAAACATATATGTTATTAAACTTTATTGAACTCATAATACATTTATCTCATTTAAAACTTTTAAAATTCTCTCTTTATTTATTGGAACTTCCAATTTATGTTTAGAATTTTGAAAAAAAATAAAGACACAACAGGTACCAGACAAAATGACAATAGTACTAATTATTTCTCAGAAGAAATGGACATTGGATGGGCTTGGGCTTGGGCTTGGGCTTGGGCTTGAGCTTGTATTGTAATTACATGATCCACCGCTCCAATCTCTAAACGCTAAACTCTAAACTCCAATCCCAAACTCCTGTATTTATTGTGCCAACAAACAAGACCACTTACAGCTTTAGATCGATTTTGCAACATCAACGACCCGTTTTCCACTAACGGACCAAAGCGCTTTTATAATTTTTCAAATACAAATTGGAAGTCAAATTAATTTGTTGCATTCCGGGAATCGTGTCTATTTGCCCAACAGAAACAGGTCAGCGTGATACCATTACTTTCTGGAATCATCTATCCATCCACCAAATACATAATGCCGTGAAATTTTTCGACAGTATTAACAAACAAATAAAAAATTAAAATAAATTAATACGCGCGCGGCACACCCGATGATTTTATCTCAAAAAAACAAAAAGTAAATTTAAAATAAGAAAGCTGCAACGTACATCAACAACCCCACTGTTCTCAATCCTTTGCTGCTAAAATGCGCCTGGTCATTTCTCATCCCATAAATTAAAATCCCAAATAAATTAAAAACAAACCTCTCTAATCTCTAATAACAACAATGGAAATGGAAACAAAAAACAGAAAACTGAAATGCAAAGAAGAAATTAATTACCAGAGTTCCGTAATTACGATTTAGGACAGGAGAACCGAACAAACAACAGCAACAAGTACTGCGAAGAATGCTGGAGCATTCACGTGAACAGCAGCATTACCGTCGGCGGTGCTATTCTCCGACGAACCTGGTGCATCAGCTGGCGAATCCCCTGGTGTCTCAGCTGGCGGAGCTGGAGGCGAAGCACCCAAAGGTGAGGGTGCCTCAACGGTCACTGGAGCAGGACTAGGAGCAGCCACCGTTGGGGCCGGAGATGGAGCCGCCACCGGTTCAGCCGCTGGAGATGGAGATGGCGCCTTTCCAAACAACTCAGTGGGCAAAAGCATATTGTCAATTGTGAAAATGGCTAAAGGCGATGAGTCAAGCACCAAATCGGCGACTCTGGATGAACCAACTCCAGTGTGAAGAGTGACCTCATCGCCAGCTTTCGTCACCGTCAGATCGAACTTTCCTGCACCGTTAGTGGCCAATGTAGTGATCGGATCTTTAGTAGTCTTCAATGTCCCCTCTGGATTGTAGCCGTTAGCTGCATGATACTGTAATAGCGCGACCACTTCCGCATTACTGAGCTTGCTCAGATCAGGAACGCCAGCAGCCTTAAATGCTTCATCATTCGGTGCAAAAATAGTTAAACCTTTCGAAGCGGCCGACTCGTAAGTTTTAATCACGCCGCTCGTCACTAACAAGTTAGCAAAAGTTTTACACCCAGCTTTCTCAAGCAAAGCCGTTATATTGACTTGGGAAGCCGTCGGAGCCGGTGCCGATAAGATTTCGTTATTAATTATCGGAGAGCTGATCTCAAGTACAGAGATGTTGTAAGCAATCTGTTTCACGGATTTTGTGAATGAGGAATCGAGTTTTGAGCCTGGAACCGCCGAGCCGAAGCCAACCTTTCCGCCTTGTAGGTCGGTAATATTAACAAAACCTGAATTTCCAGGGGCATTTCCGGTCGTTTGGTAAAGAGTAGTGGAGAGAGTGGTGCCTTTCGAAATTTGATGGAGCTTCTTTGGGTCGAAGTAGTCCAGTAAAACGTGGTATCTCAGTTCGTTTTTGATAACGGAAAGGGGGTGTTTGGCTACGAGATCAGCCATAGCCCCGTTATTAAGAACAAGAACGGTTATTGTCTGTCGGCTGTTGATTTCATCGGCGAGTTTGGTTTGGGTCAGATAGCTGTTAAACTGGGAGTATTCTGGGTAGTCTTTGAGAATGTCGGTGATGTTGTGGGCTGATACACCAGCAGCGAGTGTAGAGAGAATCAGAACAAGGGAGAGGTACCGCACTGCGCTCATTGTGTATGCTCTCAGTTGGAAGAGGAAATGCTTATTCATTCAGACAGTGAGAAGACAAGTTAAGGTCGAGTTAATATGGGGAAGGGGAAACGATGAGAGTTAGCATTTAACTAGTTCGTTGAGTTAACTAATAACTATGGTTGGGAGTTGGGGTCCGTTGGGAATTGGGGCCATGTGAGGAGGCAGGAATGGATTAGTCACAGCTGTAAATGCAGTAGCAACATGATAGAGCCATTAGGCTCTCTGTCTTCTCGTTAAATGACAGAAATGTCCTTAACTTTCTTTTTGTCTTTCAATCATTTTTTTCAGTTGAAGGCAACAACGGCTATAAACCAGTTAGAATTTGGAAAGTTCGAATTCCGTTGATGTTTTATAGTTAACGGTATTCCGACGAATGGTTGTGACGTTAAAATAGGAGTAAGGGAAGACTGGATAAAAGGATGATGTAGAAGAAACCTTTGATCGAATGGCAACAATTTTAAGTCAGGAGTTTGGATTGGACAAAACCTCCCACTCATTTACTTTTTGTGATATTATGATAGTGAATTCTTCGGACTCGCCAGCTGTTATAACTTTCCACACAAGTTTTCCACTGAACATTTTAGACCAACTGTATTGGCATAAACCAAATAGCCTCACCATATTCTAAATTGAGGCCATTTTGTTACGGACTTAAAATTTTTTAAAATAATATTTATTTTTTATTAAAAAATTTATGACAAAAATTTTTATAATTTTTTATAATATTACTTATACTCTTATTAAAATATTTATAACAAATATTTTTTTAAATTTAAAATAATAACAAAAATTTACTTTACTAAAAATAAAAATATATATTTTTATCACATAAATTCTTAATTTTTATTATATAAATTTTTTATTTTTATCATTAAATCTTTAAATTAAAATAATTAAATTTTTTAAAAAATATTTTAAATTTAATTTATAATTTGATTACTTTAATTTATAATACTTCATCCAAAAAAATTATATTCACATGCACACACACATATATATATAAGTTAATAAATTTATTTTATTTTTTATTTTAACTTTATAAATTTTTTAAATTAAATAAAAATAATTTAAGTATTTTATTTAAATTATTGATCAACTATAATATTTGATATTATAAAAAATTTAATTATAATTTTATATTTTCGTAAGTATTTTTAAAAAAAATAATTAAATTTAAATATAAAATTATAAATTAATTTTTTGATTTTATAATACTTTATAGTAAAAAAGTTATAATATATTTTTTAAAAATTAAATTTAAAATATTTTTATTTTATATTCATAAAAATTTACGAATTTATTTTTAGTTTATAATTTAAAATTTAAAAAATTTATAATTTTATGTTATATTCAATAAATTTCTTTCAAAAGTGCTTATAAATATAAAATTATTGATAATACTTTATATTTTTAAAAAAATATTAATTAATTTTTTTAAAGTATAAAGTATTATCGTTGTTCAAGAATTTAAATAATAATATTTAAATTATTTTTATTTCATAAAAATAAAATAATTTTTTTATAAATTCAAAATATAAAATAAAAAGCAAATTCATAAACTTTTATAAATATAAAATAAAAATATTTTAAATTTAATTTTTAAAAATTAAATTATAATCTATTTTAGTATAAAGTATTATAAATAAAAAATTAGTTTATAATTTTATATTTATATTTAATAAAAAATTTTAAAAGTTCTTATCAATATAAAATTATAAATTAAGTTTTTTTATTATAAAAAGTATTATAGTCATTTAATAATTTAAATAAAATATTTAAATTATTTTTATTTAATTTTTATAAATTTAAATTTTAAAATAAAAATAAATTCACAATTTTTTATGAATATAAAATAAAAATATTTTAATTTAATTTTTAAAAACTACATTATAAATTATTTTAGTATAAAATATTATAAAATAAAAAATTAATTTATAATTTTATATTTACATTTAATAAATTTTAAAAGTATTTATGAATATAAAATTATAAATTAAATTTTTTTATAGTATAAAATATTAAAGTTGCTTAATAATTTAAACAAAATATCTAAATTATTTTTATTTTGTTTTTAAAAATAAAAAGATAAATTTTTATTAATTTAAATTATAAAATAAAAATAAATTCATAAAAATTTTATGAATATAAATAAAAATAATTTAAATTTAGCTTTTAAAAATTAATTTATACAACTTTTAGTATAAAGTATTATAAATTAAAAAATTAAAATTATAAATTAAATTTAAAATATATAGTTTTAGAAAATTTAATTATTCTAATTTTAAAATTTATAAAATAAAAGTCAAATATATATATAATAAAAATAAAATTTTATGCGATAAAATATGTATTTTTATTTTTAATGAAAGAGGTTTCTGTCATAAATTATAAAAAATATTTACGACAAATATTCTAATAAAAGAATAAATAACATTTTAAAAAGGTTATAAAAGAGTTTTTATTCAAAAAACTATAAGAAAATTTTTGTCATAAAATTTTTGATAAGTGATAAATATCAATTTAAAAAAATACAGGAAATATTTATCATTCTCTTTCCTTTTTGTTATTATAAAGTTACATTTGATCAAATTAAAGGACTTCCATTAAGCACCGAAATTATAAGCATCTGAGAGGGAAATTTCCCATTCATTTTGTCGTTCTTGAGAGAAAAATGGGAATATAGATTTGCTTCGCGGTCAAGTTAAAACCCTTTTGACCAATAGTAAGTGTTGGGAGATAATATATTAACCAGTTTTAGTACATAACATTCTGAATTTCTGATGAGGGATTCATTAAGTGCATATATGGTTGTACTGCGACTCATATTGTCGGCACCATTGTGTTTTGTACAGCACCACGTGTAATGGAAAATACACATAACATGAGATTGTTTTCATTATCTATGCCGCCTGACCCCATGCACCTTCATCATTTAAAAATGGTCCATCTTTTGCTGCATGCCGTTGCCTGAGGCATATGGTCACAAATAACGGACTATACCTAGAAAATCATTACCCGTAAGAATCGATGGACGTCGAACAAGGAATTGTAGATATAGGATTTATTGGACCCGGGGAAAATTTCAATTCCATCTAGTTTCCAGCCCAATTCAGGTTTATAGGCTGTTTTTATTACTGTATACACCCTGAATCCCTCTCATGCATCGTTCAAAGTCGACTGAATCATAGTTACTGTTAATACCTAAATTTTATAAGAATAAAAAACTCCGTGCGTTATATAGATTTTATTGTTACGATTGTCATAAAATCTTCTAATAGAAATTTTTGGGGACTATATGAGATTACAGAAAAAATAAGTTAGGAGTGAAGTTAGATTACCGATAAATAAATTTTGACGCTTAAATTAGTGAATTATCCAAGGCCAAGTTAAAAAAAGAAATGAATTATGAGTATTTGAATATTTACCGATCTAAAAAGTTAGGTTCGAGAAATACAAATGAATATAAATACTCTCTCAACTGTTAAATAATGGCCCCCAAAGAAATTTTCCCCCGAAAAAGAATCCTTTTTTATGTAGCACTTTCACCCTTTATAAGGTCTCGGCACATGTGAGCATTGGAGAATAAAATTTCGATTAGACAAGAGTCGATATGGTTGTTGAGTAGGTCTTTTCACCATTCATTTACATTAGGTTTGAAGCCATAATGAGTGCTTGCAATTTGCAGGGCATGGCACCTCCTAATGTGATGGGACGCTTGAATATCTTCTTGAGAAATATATTTGTCTATCTCATCCGAAACTCTCATTTCTAAAATAGAGAATCGAGCTGCCTCAGTAATCAAGGTGGAGGTCGAGACGCCGAGGCGACGAGGGCGGGGTCAGGTTACTTGCTGAACAATAGTTGGGATAGGAAAATAATTCGATGAACAGATTTTTGATCAGTAAAAATCATCAACATAAGCCCCCCAAGTTTCTGCTATTGCGAAACAAGAGTAGAAATTTGAATAACTACTTTTGCCAAGGCGATTTTGAATTCTGATTCAAAAGTTAAATTGTGCTTTTAACCCCCAACAGTCCTTATTAAATGCAGCTGCTTCGATTTCAATTCGTTGTACCTCGAAAAGACCTGACTTAAATGTTCTGTTTCCTTGTAAGGTGCAGTGCAGCCACGTGTAGGTATACTGGCGGTTACTCTTAAATGGGCACGACACTCAAGAGTACCCCTTTGACATTACAAGACATGACACGTTCCTGACCGTACATCATACGACCCTTTGAACGCTTTATGACGCTTGAGTGTTGTGCGGCTGCCTATAAATACCCTTTATTTGTCTTTCCTTTTTCTATTTCGCATATTTGATAACTCCGAGCCTTCATTCACGAGTTCATTGAACCTTACCTATCTGCAGCTCTTGCCTTCGTACCTTCAACAAATCGTTGTCTTTACTTTGCCATTGGCTTATTCGGTAAGATGTTTACTTTGCCTATTTTATTACTATTTTTTATGATGATGCTTAGCAGGTCTATGACTCGTGAGGAAGGCTGTGAACCAGTCACTAAATATCAGAGTTCATGGCTGAGGTTCTCTATAATCAGCGTGTAGTCGAAGTGGTGGGGGCGGGCGAAGTGAGAAAACACGCGCAAACCCTTATCTTTCCTTGGCCTCTAGAGATGTCAATTCTACATAGAGTTTCCATCCTGACGTCTTATTCTCTGCATGCAGGAGATGAGTAACAATAGCGAGATTCACCACGCAGAGGCATTGGGTCTGTCGCCTCGAGAAATTACTAAGGGAGACCTGACATCTGGTTTACTCCCGAATAGGAGCGACGAGGGATCTATAATTAGTTCAATCCCAGTACACAGAACAGGGATTGAGTTCGAGGCTGATTGATTTTTCTCTATTGTCACCGTACATTATCGTGACTTATACTATGAGCTATTTCAAGTAGACAATCTGATAACTATGAGAGTTTTTAAAAAAGGAGAAATACCGAGCCGCCCTTCTTCTAACAAAATCGCCTTTAATGAGGAGCTATTTTTGTTGGAGATGAGGCTACCACTTCAGCCATATTTTGCCAGCGTTCTTATGCATTTTTAGATTCTTTCGTACCAGTTTGTCCCCAACAGTTCAAGAATTTTGGTTGGTCTATATGTGTTATAGTAGGAATATTTTGGCAAGCCTCTAAGTATTCCCAAGGTGGCCTATATATACACCTTGAGGAAAAATCCAATGTCTAGCCCCTATTAGTATTATCTACAAATTAGGTCGGGAACTCTGAACCCGATAAAGGGTAACCATTCTAGTACCAAGTACTGAAAAAATAAGTAATTTTTTATTGAGGGCGAATAGGGCCTCGCCGTGGGAGGAGAGATCCTAAATAAGTTTGGGTCGACAACTGCGTGGTTAGGTCACCTCGCCCTAGGTCAGAAGTCAAAAGGCAGAATGACTTTCCTCAGAGACAC
>JAWDEX010153242.1:0-21449 GCA_035221805.1 Trichilia hirta | reverse complement strand
AGTACTTAAAAAGAATTAAGAATTTGATTCTAAGTTATGGATCTCAAGAGTTACGTATTACGTATTCATGGGTACACTAATTCAAATTTTTAACTAGATGTGAATGATAAAAAATCTATGTTTAGTTTTATATTTTTATATAATAGAGGTGAATGATAAAAAAATATAGTTTAATATTTTTATATAAATTATAGATCTAAGTTTTATATTTTTAATTGGATTTTCTCAGCAGTGAAAACAATCTATAAGAACTTAAAAAGGATTAAGAATTTGATTCTAAGTTATGATCTCAAGAGTTGGGTATTTATGGGTACTTTAATTCAAATTTTTAACTAGATATGAATGATAAAAAATCTATGTTTAGTTTTATAATTTTATATATAAGAGAGGTGTTGTTAGCTGAAAGAGTTTCAAATAGATGACAATAGCTAACTCTATTACTGAAGCTAAATATATTGCTACTTCAAAAGTAGTTGAAGAAGCTATTTAGATGCAAAAATTTGTATTCAAACTTGGTGTAGTTCTTAGCATAGCTTATTCAATAAGTAAATTATATGATAATACAAATGTTATTGCACAGAAAAAAGAACCAAGAGCACACTAAAAGACCAAACGTATTTAGTGCAAGCATTACATTTTAAGGGCCGTTATTGTTGTTAGAGACATCATTATTCAAAAAACTCTTGCAATCAAAAACATTGCTAATTCTCTCACTAAATTAACACTGAAGCAACTAGACCATCATCATAAGAAGATGGGTATTAGATACATCAGCAAATGACATTAATACAAATGAAAGTTTCTTATGTTGTATGCCCTAAAATTATTCATGCTATCAATTTTGAGCATTTTGCAATAAATCATTGTATAGTATGTACTGCATATATTTATTAATAAAAAAGTATTTCTTCTTCATATGTGTATATTGCTTCCTCTTTCTAATCATATTAATAATAGAGTATTCATATGAATCACCTAGATAATGTGATTATCTAAATTATTCCTTATAGATATAGTATCGATTAGGTATCGATATTATATAATAGGTATACGAATATCTTTAATGAATATTATCAAATGATATTAGTGCAAATGGTAAGATAGTCATTTCATTAGGACATTAGTCTGGATTAATAGTTAGAATATTATTTTTCGAATGTGATTAAAAGAAAGATAAATCACATGGAATGTATGTTGCCAATGATTCATTATTTAATTATACTAGTATGTTAAGTAATCCTTAGACTTGAGATGTCATAGTTATCATTAGATATAAATGCATATAATTCTACGATGTATAAATGCGAGATTAATAACATCTCGTATGTAAAAGCCAATTTGGTTATGGGTTATTTATATCGAGATACAAATGACTATTAAGATGGGATTCGTTAACTTGATACATAGAATTTTAAGGTTATGTTGACTTGGTCTAGATTCGAGTTCTGAATTGAACATTAGTTAACACTTAAAACCTAAATCTCCAGCCAAATCTAATGATCAATTACACAAAAGAGTTTTTTGGTAACAAGTTTAGCGAGTAATAGCCTTTAGTCTGAAATAAAACTGAGTTTAGAATTTTGACATCTATAAACCCTAACGTAGTTGGAATTAGACAAACAAAAGAGTTTTATCAATATAAAATGTACAATCAATAATAAAAAATTTGATGAAGACTTTCTTTATTGTAGTTTAGGGACTATAGAATATTGTTAGATATTAACTCTAATCATTGAGTATTCGAATAGTTTAAAATAAATTTAATAAGATCAATTTTGACTTATGGCTAATACTACAATGAACTCGAGATGTAACAACCAATTATGACATGCTTATCTTTTCTATAAGAGAGAATAATTATTATCTGTCAGAAAGTTAACACTCTTGAAGATAATATTAGGCTAAAAGATATAAACAGTATACATATTAAATAGTTTAGTGAACTCAAAAGCTTTATTTAATGACCTAAATATAACTTACAATAAGTTACAATGTTCTATTAAATTTAGGAATAAAAATGGAATTAAAATAAAGTTAGTCAAAGTAAGGTTGATTAAATTTAAGAAAAGTTTAGCATTAAAGTGTTTAGTAAGGGAAAAGATGTTATTTTGCATATTTTATTATAAAGCTTATATGAGAAGTTTTAGAATTCATTTATCTTTGACTTAGATATCAAGAGTATTTAAGTAAATGATGCAAAGTATATAAATGAGGTCATTTTCCATTTTTGAATAAATTAGCTGTGACTTTCAAAAGTTGAAAATTTTTCAAGCTCTCTAAACTTTTCATCTCATAGCCAAGCAAGGAGAATAAATTAGGATTTTGATTCTTGGAGGCTTAGAGGATTTTTAGCTTAGTCTTCACCTTGTCATCACCAAAGGTTGGTAATTCAAACCCTAATTTGCTTAGTTTTTGTATTTATGGAATGTTTAATGATAAATAGCCCTAATGGCATGCTTCATGACTTAATCAATATATAAATCCAATTATCCTTTTTAATCTATCTCTACATATTTGAATCCTGAGAACATAGGTCACATCTCTTAAATCTTTCATGAAGAATATTTTGAATAGCCAGATTTTGACATCTATCATTATATCTATGTCATTACCCAACAACAATATGCCATCCATAATCCTTAACTCATTTTATATACAAGGTTTATTTCAATTTTTAATAAAGCCAAACAATTTGACTGTCTTATCAAACTAGCTATTTTAACTCTTAAATACTTGTTTCTGTCTATAAATAGATTGATGCAATTTGCATACCTTATTTGGTTCAACAACTTTTTCATAAATAGTTTTTTCTTAATATAACCATCGAGAAATGTTGTCTTTATATCTATTTTCCAAATCTAATAATTATGATATGTAGCTATGGCATGCATTATCTTAATGGAATTAATCATCGCTATAGGTTAAATTTTTGATAAAGCCAAACTTATTCATAAATAGTTTTTTTCTTAATGTAAGCATCGAGAAATTTTGTCTTTATATCTATTTTCCAAATCTAATAATATGATATGTAGCTATGGCATGCATTATCCTAATGGAATTAATCATCGCTATAGGTTAAAAGGTCTTTTTATAATTCAATCCTTATTTTTGAGCATAACCTTTCATAACAAGACAAGTTTTGTAGGTCTGTACTTGTTCATCTTTACTAATCCTTCTCTTGAAAATTCATTTACAGTATATAAAAACTATTTCTTCTAAAAGATCAATAAGCGTCTGACTTAATTTACATGTATAGATTCTATTTTAGAATTCATTACCTCTAGCCATCTCCTTGAATCTCTATCTAAGATAGCCTCTTTATAAGATCTTGGATCGTTACCATGATCTGTTTCTCTTAGTAAGTAAGATTCAAAATTTTACTTGTTGAGAAATCTATATTTTTGTGAAAGTTTAGGAACCCTTGTAGACTTTTGAGTTGGAAATGGATTAATTAGGATAAAAGTCTATTAATTGATATTTCAATATCAATATAAAGATTGAAGATCCAAAGATTCTCTTTTTAGGACGATTATTTACTCATATCACTTTCTTTAAAAAAACTCTTTTTCTAAGAAGTATACATTTCTACTAATCAAAACTCTCTAATTAGAGGGAAAGTAGAAGTAATATTGTAAACCATCATTAAAATATCCTTTAAACTAACCCATTTTTTGTTTGCCAATATATTTAACAAATTTAACTAATTAAAAGTATGTTGGACAACTTTAGACCCTCATAAAATTGAGGTTAAGTTTTTTACCACTCTATATCTCATATGGAGTCTTTAAGACTGATTTAGTAGAAACCTTATTTAGGATGGGCATAGCGGTTTGCAAGGCATATTCTAATAAGGATAAAGTAAGTCTATAAAATAAACTACTGATCATACCATATCTAATAGGGTAAGTGAGTCTATAAAATAAACTACTGATCATACCATATCTAATAGGGTATAATTCTTTCCTTCTAACATACCATTTACCTAAAGTATATATGAAAGAGTCATATACAAGATGATTCTATTCTCTTTCAAGAATTCTTAAAACTTAATACTTAAGTATTCACCTTTACAATCTAATTAAAAAACCTTAATATTTTTTTTTGTTTAGTTTTTAACTTTGTTCTTGAATTTTTTGAACCTTTTAAAGCATTTAAATTTGTATTTTATTAAATACACATGCCATATTGAGATATATTATTGCTAAAGGTAATGAAGCACTCTAATCCACTTCTTGCCATTGAACTGAAAGGTTTGCGTACATCTATATGTACAAGGTCTAATAGTTCTTTTGACCTTTTACTTTTATTCTTAAAGGGTGATTTAGTTTATTTTTTTCAAAAACATAACTCACACGTCAAAATAGGTTTAAAACTCAATAAAATTAATATTCTACTAGTTTCAAGTTGAGTGAATTACCTATCTCTAATATGGCCTAATTTATGATGTCACAAAAATTTAAGATTAATTTTATTTTGAATTTTTTTATTCATAATAGAAGATAATAAATAACTATTATTTAATTAAAAGACATACAAATCATTTGTATTAATTACTTTATCAATAAAAAATATAATAAACATATATCTTTATCAAATTGTACAGAATATCCCATATTATATAGTATAGATATAGATATAATATTTTATATAGTAGAAGTAAAATACAATATATTTTTTTAATTTCAAAATTTGCCTCGATAGTAGCTGTACTTTATATGATCTTACATAAGTGGCGATAACTGTTACTTTATTTACCATCCTTAAAGCGATCTCATTACCTGACAATGCAGAACTATTCTACAGTACCTACAATGACATATAAAAATAGGAAATAGCAGATGAGTTAAGTATTCATGAATGAATATATGAATTAACACTTAATTTATATTCAATCACATAACTACGATATATACATGTCTTAGTCTTCTTAAGACTATTAAGGTATAAAGGACAATTTTTCTTCTAATGTCTATCTACCTTATAATGGAAATACTTTTCTTTAAGCTATTTTGTTTTAGACTTTTTCTAAATGGGAGCTTTTTGAGCCTTCTGAACTTTTTTCTTAGGTCCTTTTAAACCTTGAGATGAATGCTGTAAACTTTAACCAGTCCTATTGGTGTTAGCCATATGGACATCCTCATGTTCTTTATTATTTATATTCTATTATAATATTTTTGAAGCTCATTAAGCAACTCAGAAAGAGTATGCTCAATTCTATTTAAATTAAAATTAATAGTAAAATCTTTAAAATTAGGTGAGAGAGACTAAATAATCATATTCACTTTTAGACTACGAGGCATTCAAATGTCTCAAGCATCTAACTGCTCTAGAATATTAATTATCTTAATAATATGGTCATCAGGCAAAAGTCCTTCCCTAAGTCCATACTAAAAAAGTGGCACACATCTCATACTCTATAACACAAGAATTTTCTTCATACAACTCTTGAAGGGATCTGAGTATCTCATACGCAAATTGTATACTCTCGTGTCGTGTCTGTAACTTCCAATTCATAGAGGCTAACATGTAGAGTCATATTCTACGATTATTAGCATGCCATTTATTGAAGGCTTCCTGCTTTTCTAATGGCATATCTACCTCTAATCACATAAGCATCTCAGCCTCTAACATATAGCCTAAGTTCTCAAATTCGAGAATAATTTTTAAATTTTTTAACCAATCCTTGAGATTAGACCCAACAAACATGTTGTTATCTAAAATTTTTTAAAATACATTAGTTGAAGATATTTTAATATCACTAAGAGAAAATTAAAAAAACACAAGAAAAATAGTTTGTCAGTATATTGAATTACAAATAAAAAATCGTATATTCAACAATTGAATATATATATATATATATATATATATATATATATATACACACACACACACACATTAAATTAACTCTTAATATCTAATTTAAATCCTATACTCCTTAAAATATGATTTAAAAAATTTTGTTAAATTTTATTAAAATTAGTGGATATCAAATTATCACTTAAAATTAATCAACCTCACATAATAGAAATCTTAGTCAACAAATTTAAATGAATAAAGAATATTTTTTTCTGTATCATATACAGAACTCAATATTTACCTTTGCTCTAGTTTTGACACCTCACATAATAAAAATATTGGTGCCCTATACTACTCATATTCACACAATTATAACTTTTCTAATAATATTCTTATTCTAATCTCGCATAATAAAATCTTGATTAAAATTCGAATATTACCAAAAACTAGATAGTTCAATTTAATCACACAATCTCCGTAATCCTCACAAAATAAAAATCTTAAGGTAAAAAATTTACATAAAAGAACCATTAGTTATCCTACAATGAGAGGTAAGAATATAATAATTTAAGAATTTTGATTTTCTTTTAGGCTTATCCACATCACATATGATAATTCTTTCTTTCTTGACACAGATAATTATCATAAAATCATTTATATTATTTTTGGCCAAGTATTAATTGATTATTCATCAAATGAATAATAATTTATTTAATATAAAGCTCTAATTTCATTAATCATTATAATTGTCATACAAATATTAAAAGATTAATTAATATAGCTTATTTTTCATACAAATGAACTATATTGCCAAGTCGAGATTTGATTTTCTAACTCTAACAAAATAACACTTCACACAAATATTTCATTATTGATTTGGTTCGAATTATTTATCTCATAAATATTCAATATTGGTGGTTGATTGATTTTGATAATTGTTTGATCAAGTATAAAACTTAATTTGATTCATTATTAAATATAATATCAATGAATTATCATATAACTCATTTAATTACATCATTATACATAACAATTTTATCATTATGAAAATTTAGCTATATGATTAAAATTAGTTAAACTAATTTGCAAATTGTTACAATTAATTGTCTTAAATTGTCAAACAATCTTAAATAATTAATTAGGTTAACTAGAATTTTCATAAATTCTAAATAAATTCTTATAAAAAAAGTATAAAACTCATAAATTAATTATTTTCTTTAATATTAATAAAAATTGATTTTATCAAATTAAATCATTCAAATAACTAGGGTTTCCATAAACCCTAATTCATTTTATCAAAAAAAATGTTTACTAAATAAAAAATACTTAATAAAATCAAATATTATCACTTAAGGAAACATAATCATTAATAATTTGATAAATTCAAAACATTAACCAATAGTAAAATGTAAAGTGTTATGACTAATAATTAAATATTAGTTAGTTAACTAAACTAACTAAGGTTAATTTCACATGACATATATTCATCATATATAAATGTATTATCATGGTTTTTGTCAAATAAAATATGCATACATATATATTATCACATAATATACACGTATACATCATTAAACATTAAAACAATTTTAACCAAACATAACATATAATCATATTCATCATATGAACATAACATATGACTTGGCTGAAATCACTTGAAAATAACTATTGTACATACAATCCTTATTTGGCTGAAACATGCATACATACTAATTCAACATGCTTCTATGATTTTATCACATGAAATCAATTAATCCAATGTGTTACCAATCATCAAATGATATTCACAAATCATTCAACATGATAAAATAATGACTATTCATCATCTTTCACCTTGAATTAAGTAATAAAATCATAAACCCTAACTATGGCATAATCACTTCTAAGCTTCAATCAACCAATCCATCCACCAAACCACCAAATCAAGCATACAAATAACATCAATACATGCTCTAATATCATTTTAAAGGTTTAATTGTATTCCAAACACAAAATTTCTCGTGAGTATAAATTCATCAAATTTTAAGCATTTATATATTAATAAAGCCAAAATTAAGCAAACCAATATTTTAATCACTAACCTTTAGTGACTAATTGATAAAGATTAATAGTAATTTTGTAATGTCTCCAAGAGAATCAAAATCTCTAAAATTCTCCTTGCTTGGCCAAATTTAGAGAGAGATAGAGCAAAGTTTAATTTTCAAAATTTTGGAAAATATGATTAATTCATTCATGAATTAAAAAATAGCCCTATTTATATTTTTTACTCATTTACTAAAATGTTCCTAGTCTTTTAGTTAAAGAAAAATGGGTCCAAAAGTTTTTTTAACAAGTTTTTTAATAGTAAATGTAAAATATCATTTAGGCTCTTAAACTATAAAAAACTATAAATTAACCCAAATTCAATCAAACTTATTTTAACTAAATTTATTTTAATTTTATTTATATTTTTAAATACTTATAAAATATTATAACCTACTTTAAATTATAATTGGGTCAATAACTTAGGCTCTTAATTCATTAAACAATTTAACGCAAAAACTACTTACAATTTTTTTTGGCCAAATAATATTTTTAAGAGTACTAGCTCTTTTATGAATATTATTTACTCTCTCTAATAATAAGAATAATCTAAAATTTATATTATGATCTCTTAGGCTCACTATGATATTAGTCATGAGTAAAAATTGATTTTATAGATCTCATTTTGAACTATTCGAATGCTCAACGACTATAATTAATATCTAGTATTGTGTCATAGTCTCTAAATCATAATAAAGTAAATTTTTCTCGAACTTTTTTATGTCTAATTATAGATTTCGTGTGACTAATCTTCTTTTGTTCGTTTAATTATAACTAAATTAGGGCCCACGAATGTCAAAATTCTAAATTTAGTTATATTCAGATTATTAGTCAATACGAGCTAAACTTGTCATTGCGAACTCTTTATATGATATTTATACTTTGATCGAAGACTTTATTTTTAACTATTTACTAATATTCAACTAAGAACTCGAATTTTAACCAAGTTAACAATACCTTAAATTCTACTATATCGAGTTAATAGATTTTATTTAACAGTTATTTACTTCTCGATAAAAATAATACATGACAAAACTAAATTTTGTGTATAAGACATGATTAGTCTCGTATTTATATACTATATAAATTATGTAAATCTATATTAATTAAAAACTATGATGTCTAAAGTCTAAGAAGTAGTTAACACATTCTTATAATCATATAATGAATTATTAATAGTATAATATCGTGTGATTTATTATAACTTTAGTTACATTTGAATAATAATTCTCTAACTATTATTTTATACTAACGTTCTAATAATATGACCATTGTATCACTCGCACTAATATTATCTTATAATATTCATCAAAAATATTCAATGTGCCTTTATTGTGACATCAATATCCGGTCAATATTACGTTTGTAAAAAATAATTTAGATAATTTAATTATTTTGGATGATTTATAGGTATATTTTATCACTAATATAATTATATAGAAGAAACAGTATACACATATGAACAAAAATCATTTTTTTATTAATAAAATATATGTAACATATATCAAAATATTAACTCAATACTTATGCCTAAAATTAATAACATGAATAATTTTAAGGTATAGAACACCAATAGTTAAGATGTCCTAATATTATCCTCTAAATATATTCAATGTGTATAAACTAAATGGTTAATGTCTTTTATGTCTTTTAAAGTCTACTCAATTATATTTTTATGCCTTTTTAGAACTTTAACTAACTTACTTGCTTATTCATTTGTAAGAGTAAAAGAGATAACAACTAAAAGTATTTGCTTGTCTCTAAGGTAGGCATACTTCAATCCTTTTAGTAGAGATTTTAACTTTTACTTAAATATTTTTTTTACTTATTATTATTCGATTGTCCAAAGTCTTTAAAGCATAGCTTCCACCCTTTACACTCTATCACTAATGCTACATCAAGTAATGAATATATGTTAGAAACTTTAAACTCTAATGATATACTTAATTCAAATAAATTAACTAAACAAGCTTTTAAAATGTCAAAAGAATTTTCTTCTTGAATTTTATCTTTTACAATATTTTTAACAATGTTAACTTTCTCATTTTTATCTTATTTATCATGTGGTTACTTGCACATATTGAAAACATTAATTTTTGATGTCATATTACCAAATGATAACTTCATGACTCTATTTGTGTAATTAATCAAAGTATTAGAAGTTGCTAAAAATAAACATCCTAAAATAATTAAAATTATATTACCTATTTTCACATATTTTGTATCCAAAATAATAAAATTCATCAGATAAATAAATTTATTAATTTGCACTAACACATCTTCTATAATTTTTTTTAGTACTTTTACTAATCGATTGACAAACAAAAGAATTATAGAAGTTAATTTTAACTTAACTAAATTGAGTCACTGATTAATTGAATATAGAAGCAAATTTACACTAGCTTCAATTGAATATAGAAGCAAATTTACACTAACTTTAAGATCAAGTAAAACTTGTTTAATTTTATAATCTCTAATAATGTATGAGATTGTAGGACAACTTGAATTTTTGTACTTTACTACATTATTATTCTAAAAAATTGCACTCACTTGTTTAATTAAAAAAACTTTCTTTTTCACATTTAATTTTTTTTACTATGAATAAATCTTTCAAAATTTTAGTATAAAAAAGTATCTATTTAATCATATCTAACAAAAAAATATTGACCTTTACTTTTTTAAAAGTCTCACAAATTTCAAAATCATAGTCTGGCTTTTTTAAAAAGGTTAATGTTTGGGAAAATAATAGCACAATTTTTAGTTTGGTCTTAACTATAAATAGGTGTAAGTTTGTCACCCTCTTTCTTACTTGTAAAGATTAATTTATTTTTTTTTCATATATATCAAGAATGAGTTTTTTAACAACTTAATCATTACAAAGAGTAATAACTAATTTAACTTGGTACATAAGTTAGTTAATATTTAAAATTGATTGGCTTTTTAGGTTTAACTGTAGTTGAGATGAAAACTTACCTTTTTCATGAATGTTAAATACAAATATAAATTTTATAAGAGTATCTTTTAAATTAGTTAATGTTTAAGCTATTTAATTATTGAATGGCTCTTACTTTTCAATGAATGTATGTATAATTTTTTCTGGGATTTTTTTACTTTGATTGATTATATAAAAGAGAATTGAAAGATCTTTATTATGATGATACTTAGGCATTATGAAGATTTTTCTAACTAAAATTTGGATGATTTTTTCAGTTTGGTTTTAAGTATTAGAGTATAAATATAAGTAAGGCTTTTAAGCATAATTTATGCATTCATTTGCTCATGCATAACTTCTTTAAATACTAAAAGGTTTAGGTATTAATTAGTTGAGTATTTATTAGTTTCACAAATGTTATAAATTTTTTTGTGTTTAATGTATTTAACTTTCTTTACTTTTCTAAGTTTCATGACTTCAATCTTTCTTACTAAACTAACAACCTTATCGTTTAAATTATCTTATTAACTTAAATGATATTTCTTTTTATCAAAATTACTAATTAAATTATTTAAAGAACTAGTAGTGTACCAAAATTATGAATTTTCAGCTAAATAATATAAATAATCTAATGTTTCATATTTATCTTTTTCTAAAAAAGTTTTATTATATATGATTTTAACAAATTATTTTGTTTCAGGTATTAAACTATAGTAAAAAAAAATTAGTTGTGCTTTATTTTTTAAAACTATGATGTGGATATATAAACTTAACAAGTCTTAAAATTTTTCTCAATATTAAAAATATATTTTATTTTTCTTTTAAAAAAATTATGAATTTGTCTTTTGAAAGTATTTATTTTATAAATTAGAAAAAAAATTCAAAATTTTTGCTTATATTTTATTTTCGAGTTTCAATTGATCTGGACCTTAAAGAATTAAGTCATGTTTTAACTTTATCTTTCCAAAAAAAAAAAAAAGAGAGAGAATAACTTTAACTTAATAATTTCTTCACCATATGCCTGATCATTAAAAGTCATCTAAATTTTTTTAAATTCTTTTAAATATAAGTAAGGACTTTCAAATTTTAAGTCATAAAAATTAGAAAGTAAAAGAATCAAACTTGGCTTAAATCTAAAATTTTTTACATTAAAAAAATAAAATAAGATCAGGTAGAATTTTGAAGAGATCGAAGATATTCGGGCATGATTCTTATTAGAAGGTTTTTAATTTCTCCTTAATAACTTTGATGTTTAGCCATAATGCTTGATGTATGTGAAAAAGACAAAGAAGATGAAGATGAAGATTAATCAAATATATTATAAAAAAAAATTAATTACTTTTCACAAAACACTCAGAATACGGATCACGATTTCAAGTAATTATAAATAAAATAAAATATATAATAATTATAATTTAAAAAAAATATTAGCACAATAATATTTATAAAAGAAGCAGTAAAGCATTCTCTTTAAAATAAAATTAAAATTAAAGTGATTAACTAATATAAATAAATAAGGATCAAAATTGGTTACTTAAAATAAAAATAAAAATAAATTGAGTAAATTAAATAAAATGATGAAGATCAAGTCTCCTACTTAAAAGTAAAAAATAAAAATAAAAATACAAGAAAATAAATAAACAAATGGAGATTAACTCACCCACTTAAAATAATAATAAAATAAAAGTGTAAGAAAATAAATAACAAAAAATTAAATTGTGATAAAATAAAGTGCAAGAAAAGTAAATAAATAAATTTAAAAGTTGTAAGAGGTTTAATATTCTATAAAACTAATTTTTATTTTAATTAATTATACTCCTTGAAATAATGCCAAAAATTTAATTTTAATTTAATTATTCTACCTAAGTATAGGTAGTTTTGTTATAGTTTTGGTAAGTCTACGTGTCACTCACAAATAGTATCTTTTCAAGAGTCCAACTAATTTATGTCTAAGGTAAGATCTAATATCAAGTATTCAATAATAAAGGTTCAAAGTAAAGGTAAAATAAATAATAAATATATTTTAAAAAAATAATTATTAAATAAAAATTAAATGCAAATTAAAAACCAAGACTTTAAAATTAATATTTTAAAATGATGGTTAGTAAACTAGATCTATTTTTTAACTCAATTGAAATTAACTAAAGAATTATCTTAATCGAAAGATAAAAATTATTTTATGCATAAAATATATTTTTTTAAAAAAAATTAATATTTAATTAAAAATATGCTTTTAAATTAATTGATAAAATTATTTTAAAAAGTATTTTAAATATGTTAAAGATCAAAGCATTGTTTATGCCATTTCTCTATAATAAATTAAGAAATTTATTTTCAAGTATTGAATGTGCCAAATATTTGTAAAAAATCAAAGAGTTTAAATGTTCGAAAATAATTTTCAAAATATGAATATGCATTTAATGAAAAAAACTTAAATATTAAAATCAAAAGTGAAATTTAGAAAATTATCAGACATTCTGAGTATTAACTTTTTAACCTTAGGTAATAATTTAGAAAAATATTATATAAAAAAAAGAGTATTTTTATAAATAAAAGTACATTACAAGCTTATTATTGTATGATTACAAAGCATAAAAAGGCCTTTGTTTATAGGCAAAAGTGAGAATTAAATGTCAAAGTTGATAGTTACAATTATTGACAAATTTAAATAAAAACTTTGACAAATAAAGTTTAATAATTCCATCTGCTATAAAAATATCATAGATAACATCAAAGATTAATAATTTAGACTTAGTGATAAATATAAAAGTTGTATATAATTGTCTAAACTTTGATCTGCCACTCGTATCAGGCAAATCTAAAATTTTTATAAAAAGTTACGGGCAAAATTCTAAAATAAGGTCAAATTGAACTAAAACAGTAAATGACCTTGCTTAATAGCTTCGAAACTACAATCAAATTAATAATTTGTCTAAATATGAAATTTTTAATTCATTGAGTTCATTTTCTACTGGAGTAAGATTCATCTTAATAACTTTCTTAATTAAAAAGTTACGGTCCTTTTACTATTACTGCATTAAAATCAAAAATAAATAAAAATTACAAACAAGTTAAAATTTTATACTAAAAACTAGAAATATGCATAATTTAAGAGAATTAATTATATTTTAAAATATAAATTAATAAATTTAAATTTTAGTACTTATACACTTTTATATACTCATCAATTGCTCTTTCACTTTCTCTTCTACTCTCTTTAGACTCTTTATTAACCCTTTTCTGTTCCTAAAAAAACTTATTTAACTTAAAAGATGTCCTACTTAAATATGATTCGTAAAAGAATTGAAAAACAAGAATTTAAACTTGGTCAATTCAAATTTGTTCTATTTGATCAAATGAATTTTTTTAAACTTTTTTAACTTGCTTATTTTACCAATTCAGTAGAATGAATTTTTTGATTTATTTAATCGAATTTTTCTATGCTTTCTATCTTCTAACTTGCAAGAATTCATTCAAATAATTTTAAATTAATCAATTACAAAATTAAATGACATTCACAACAAATAAAACTAATTACAGCTTTTTTAAACTTCATAGTTTTTTATAGTTCTGCCCATTTCATCATACCTTATCCCAAATTCTAAAGTTTGGTAGCATGAAATTAAGTCTACCAAACTACTATGAGCTAGTTTACGTTTCAACATTATAATTAAGGATAAAACTCTTTTTTTCTAATTTTATGAATCATTTTTCAAAAACATTTATTAAAAAAATTATTCCATGTTTTCAGAAAATTAAAAGTAAAAACAGGTTTAAAAAACAGTACCGCACATGGCTATGTCTGCTGAACATATTCTAACAAAAGACAGTAACCAAATTAGCACCAAAAATTCTTAGTTTTTCCAGGCTAGAATTTACTTGTGACTTCTAAACCCAAGACATGAACCATCAATGAATTCCAATAATTCCAAGGGAAGACGAGCAACCATCCCATCACAACATATATCAGTTCAATCTTTTCAGGACTGTATCCATCACATGCAATATCATTTTGATGAATAAAATCAGCAGCGTGAATATGATGTATTCTGTTTCTGTAGCTATTCCTTTCCTCTGATTCTGAAGAACTCCTAAAACAGTAAAGAATAAACTCCAAGTGATGAAACGGGTAGTACAAACACACAATTTGTCCACATCCTAACCAGCCTGAAGCTAAACAACAAAGCGATGATGCAATACATTCCAAGCAGAAGAGACAGAGACCTCCCACAAGTTTCAAACCTCACTTCTGACGAACAGAACCTGGATGCCTTAACTACATTTTATACACGACAAAATACGTATAGATATTGGAGTGTATTGGTAGAAATTTTTATAGTAATACACGGCTTCAATTCCCAACATATAGAAAACAACAAAACACGACACATATTCTTACCAAGCCCCAGCTGCCATCTGCCATTGTTGAAAACATCAAGTAAAATATGAGCTAAGAAATTAAATTAATGAAATCCAACGAAGAATACCGCTTTACATACAGAAGAATACAATTACTAATGAAAGTTTTCAAAATGAAGCATCGTTTATTATATTTAATAAACAAAAGTCCAACCATTACAGGTACGTACTCCTAGAATCTCCAACCCAATTCATCAAAATAAAAAATAAAAATCTTCACAATAAAAAAATATATATTTATATCAATTTTTAATTGAAATTTGAAACATAGATTAATTTTTTTCCAACGCTTTGGTTTCTTGATCCAGCGTTCGCCGTTTCGACCACGCTATCTTGCTCCCATGCAAAAGCCAAAACGTAGACTTCTTTTTTTCCTTTTCTCTTTTCTTCTGTCCACAGAACTCAAAATTAGACACAGTGCACAATCTTTCACACTCCACCTCGCACGTAGTCTCCTTCATAAATTCCTCTCCCTGGTCTTGTCAATTAATTAATCGCACGCACGAGCTAAATGAAGAGAGACACCCGTGAGTAACGTTAACGATGCACCACATAATAATAACTTTAATGAAGCAAAATAATCAATCAATTATTAGCATTTATGATCATCATCAGTGTCATTGTCATTCGACACATTGTTAATGGAGAAGCCCCCGATGTAGTATTTCTTAGTAATTTTTTTCTTTCTAGGTGTTTGATGGTTTAAAACCGTTGTGATACTGACACGTGGCGGCATTTGAGGTGGGGGGAGACGATGGAGATTAAACCGCCGAGAGGGGGCCGCATCTTTGACCTGTAAATCATCTCGTCGTACGGCCTCCGGTAGAATTTGAAAAATGGTAGGAACAACTCTCGAGATTTGTCAGTCTTGATGCCGACGTGGCAATCCTTCCGAAAGAACATGGCCGGTGATTGGAGGAATGAGGGCCGTGCGGTCCGAGGATGGGTGATTTTGATAGCGTCGTTGCCTGTGGTTCTCTGTGGCAACGGTGTGGATGGGAATAGGCTTTTTCTTGTGGGCCTGTGGTTACTACCACCGTGAATGGTTCCAGTTGGCGTTCTAGCAGTAGGTGATGCAAAGGAGAGGGACCGGGCGTTGAGTGGAGAAATGAGGGCTGGGCCCATGCTCATTGGAGAGAGACTGGTAGGTCCTACTTTTGATCCTGACGTGTCCGTTATAAAGTTAGGTACCACGGTTTGAGTGAGTCAAAGTGGTGGGACACGGTGAACGAAAATCTAGAGGAAGAGCAAGAGCCGATCTTGGCCGTTGATTTAATTGACGAGGGGTCAAATCGGAGGGACGAAGCTCGTGGGTAGGCTGCAAAGTCATCAAACTCGAGTGATTCTTCAAAGTCTAGTGATGATACCACCATCGTAGCCGTTGAAAGCTCCACAAATGGACGGACACCCTGCAACCAAAATATTTGATTTACACACCCATAAATAAAGTTTTAGTCTCTAGATGTCTAGAAATAATTCTCCAGTGCAGAGAACTCCATTTCTTTTTCATGAATCCAACTCAAATTCAAAACTTGTAGATGTATAACAAAATTTTAACTTTCTTCACTTTTTCCAGTTTAAACTCAAAACCGTCTTCTATAAGTGTATTATTTTATATTAAGATGAATAATTGAAGCGCCTAATTTTACACGTTTTTCGACTTTGCAGCCGAAATCTATTTGAGTCCAGCTCGAATATTAATGGTCAAATAATTTTGAAATCATGGTAATGACACATGGTGGATCAATCAAGGTCCCACAATAGAAAATAATTGGGAACAAGATTTGACTTAAGCTAGCTAAGTTCATGAGATAAGAAATAAAAGGGTCAGGAGGAAATAAACACTGCAGATTGAGCAGGTTCAACAGTCATAGACTTTGCAACCCATAAGTGTAATAGAACCCAGAACAAAACAGAAAAGCAAGTACGATATATATTTAAATAAAAATAGAATTTGAAATTATTCACCTTCCACAGATAAGAGAAAAGAGAAGGAGGGTCGATGATAAAAGCTTTGTAAAGCCTTCCTGGGTAGTACTCGGCTACAATTTTCAGTGTTGTCAGCAGTAAATTCATAAAAGCTGAAGCCGATCTGAAAAAGCCTGTTTACACGATAAGCAAATTGAATTAATTCAAATTATGTCTTTCAAATTTTGATTAGAAAAGTTAAAAGTTTTGATTGTTTCAGAGAACTATTTTTTATTTATTTATTGTAATTTGTTCTGGCAAAGTAAAAAGGGAGAATCCTGAGGGATTGTGTGTGATAATCAAAAATTTAAGGAAGCCTCTCAAGCTGAGCCTGAGCCTCGCAACGCAGGCTATTGACATTGACCAAATCTTGTAGAGTATAATAGATAAAGCTCCAATTCCCGATAATACCCCTGCTCGCATGTGAAAACCCGACCACTAATGAGGCAATGACTTTGACATTTAAGGGGCACTCCGGACATTGTCTGATCATACCTCAGAACCTGCCGGTGCGTCGACACAGTTGAAAGCTTTGTCCCTCAAATTCTATGCTGCTTTACAAGCATGCAAAAACGGAACCCTAAATTTACGTAAGGCTTTCTTTGTGTTTGTGGGGTTATCGTTGAAAAGAACTTACTTGCATCAAGGAGGAGAACAAACTGTTCAACGTTTTTTGCCATGGTTGCAATCGCCACTTCCAGGGTAAAAACAAGTAAACGAGTGAACCTGAAATTTGCAAACAGAAACCAACAAAAAGTAATATTGATATGAGATTCTTTTTTCTTGAAATCAGGGGGGCGAAAAATTACAAAAGTTGATGGATTTCTGTTTGGTTACTCACAGTTTTTGAGAATGGAACTTCTGGTAATCTTGCTTAATCCTGAAAACCTGTGGAAAAGCAGAAAACAGTTTTGTTCATCAACTCCGAAGTGAGTTCACTGTATGCAAGCCAAAATATAATTCCTTGAGCCAGAGAGAGAGAGAGATAAGGAGTGAAAACTACCATGACAGGTCTGGACTCTTCATCATGACCAGCCACATAAGCAACTCCTTCAGCGAGCTCAACTGAGAACTCATCTGCTGTCAAATTCCCTATATGCAAGCCAAAAAAAAAATAATTTAAATTGAATTAAAGGAAATAAAGGTGTTTCATTTTCTTTATTTTGAATTAATGCTGAGTGGCTTCAATGATACTGGGGAGTTCACTTTAACGCTTAATTCAAAGATCAAAAAAGCAAGAGATTCCATGGTATATACAACGAAACAAAAAGAAAAGCAAAATGCTTATAAAAAGAGAAGCTATAGCAGGCAGATAGTGAGGAAGAAAAAAGAAAGAACATTGAAATGAAATAAATGGTACCAATGCCTATACTCTCTCTCCAAGAAAGGCAAGCCCTTAAGTGCTTCGCAGCTTTCTTCGCACTATCACCTTTTGCTCTCAGAAACCGATCTACGCAAGTACTGTTGCAGAACTTCTCCTGCTAAAAGTAACACATTCCATTGTAAAGCCCATCGAAACAAATCATGAACCCTAGAAGAAAGAAATTATGAACCTAAGTAAAATCGAAGAACAGAATTTTAACCTTAAAATTTCACCTAACACTATTGCACTACTGTTTGAGCACTCTGAACGTAAAACCAGGTAACTTACTCATGATTTGCTGAGAAACAAAGTAAGTAAGAACGCGGAAATGAATGGCAAGTACAGTGAAAACCCCACCTGTTTTACTGTAAGTGGATCTTGTTTTCTGAGAAGTTGTAGAACGGCTTCCACTCTTTCGTGACCTTTTTGATTTTGCACTTCTTTCTTCCCCATTTCGAGAAAAATATATGCCAACTGATGATCTCCACAGAACAACCAATATACCAAACTTATTCTTTACGCAGCCATTAAAACTTGTGCTAGCAGTAGGACTCAGAGAAAGAGAGGGAGAGAGTTTCTATTGAAACTGAGAGAGAGAGAGAGAGTAGACAAATAGAGCTTCTATTGAAACTGGCAACGTATTCGGACAAAGGGAGCGAGGGCTTTAATGTTTAATTGGGTGCCTATATATAGCAAACTGACGGCGATAACGCCGTTAAGTTGGGTACAAAAATGATTAAAGAGTTTTCGAGTTAAAACGTCGACACTGTGCCACCCAATTCACATCAGTCACTGCCTAAAACTAGACATTATATTTCATGAATCATGCACGCATAATGATGGTTTAATAGCGATCGTTAACGGAAAACGTCGGCTGATTTGACCCCACCAGCCCACCACTCGTTACACTCTCATTATTACTTTCCTTTTCTGCCCCATTTCTTTTTTTTTTATTTAGTTTATCAGAATATATATATATATATATATATAGGTTTAGCATAAGCGAAATTGTCAAAACATCCTCGTTGGCTTTGAATTTTGCAATGCTTGACATTTGCAGTTGTACATAAATCAATTACGGGAAATGGAGTGTAAGGCTGCAGCGATGCATGTGTACAAATTAATGACAAGAAGAAGTACGACTTATTTTTGGCTCTGCCGTGAAAGGAAACACAGACTACCATCGTTTTGGTAAATTTACTTTGACATTTATCACAATTGAACGAACATTTCATGCTTGCATGCCTATGTACTACATAATATGGACACAGCAATGATGGGGCCAAAATCCACAAGGCCCGTGAAGCTATATTATTCAATAGAAAAATCATTTTATTAAATTAATTAATCAAAAAAATAATTTCAAAATACTTTATTTTCAAGCATAATGATTGCATTGTTTGGAAAAAAATATTTATTTTTATTTAATGAGTATAATTATTTTGAATACTTGTAGTAAAACATTAAATTAACATTGAAGATATGTAATAATATTAATGAAGAACACAAAGTTCAGTAAGTCAAAGCCTTGAATTTGCTGTTTGTGTTCTCTTCTCTTCTGTGTCCTCAACCTTAATATAAACAAATGGGAGGGTCCAACTCCGTTGTCGTTACGGCGGAGACCTTTTACACTTGGGCAAAGCGAATACAATTTCCCGGACATTCTACAAGTGTATATTTAATTTAATTTAATTTAATTTAATTACATACGATGATACATTATAAATAAATAGATAGGAAAATAAATAAATAGTTTTAAGGAGAAGAGACTAAACAACAGAAATGTAGTATATACATATTTGTGTAAGATTTGATTACCATACATTGATGTTGATATATTAAATTCCTGTTTAATTTAATTTTAGGAGAGATATTTATTATATAATGCAAAATTTAAAATATAAAAATTAAAAATTGAAATAATGGAAACTTAAAACCAAGTTTTAAAATTTGTGCTCTAAATTTAAAGTTTTTTATTTTAAAATACACGCGTCCCTTAAAACTACATTAAACAATATATCAATATCTGTAGTCAATCTCATTTGTATATGCATGTATAAATGTTTAAAAGCTTTGTTATAATTATTTATTAGAAAACCAAATATAAGTATTCGAATTTAAATGAGCATGAATTATTTATGAATATAATTATTATAGTAGGAAATTCATCATTGATTAAATTGCATTAATGACGAATTGTTCTTGTTTTCAAAGACAAATTGATTTGGGTACTGAGATCTCTGTAGCAAAACGAATATATCTGACAAGCTCAGTTTTGATACCTGTCAACTTAATACCTAATAATAATTTAAAGGTTCTTGCTATCATACATACCAAACTAATATGCATGACTGTACTTTATCCAACTCTTATATTATAATCTTTAGCTCTTTAGTTATTATTGTTGATTCTTTTATTATAATTTTTAGTTTATAAAAAATATTTATAAATAGACAATCCCCACAAAAAAAGTTGAAAATTATAGTAAAAAAATTAAATAAATAAATGAATTGTATCTTCATCCCTTTGCTTATTTAGATGATCTTGCAAATTACACGCTCAGCAGTGAGGAAGAATCTTTTTTGAAAAAAAAGGTAGTAGAAAATCAAAAAAAAAAAAAAAAGAGCAAATAATTAAATTAAAAAAAGAGGTCATAATAGTCAATAAAATTGTTAAATATAGTTTGACATAACCCAAAGCGTAGTTTCGGCTGATTAGTTGGGCTTCCCAAAGCCAACATTTAAGCTTTATCCTTGAAATTAAATTAAATAATATTAAAAAGATGGTATTTAGTGAACGATTTCTTTTATTTGTCTCCATTCCAAAATGCAATAGATTCCCCTATGTAGTCTTTACTCAAGTTCTTATTTTCTTCTCTCTTTCTCTAAA
>JAWDEX010153231.1:0-21460 GCA_035221805.1 Trichilia hirta | reverse complement strand
TCTATACCAGTTATCAAAATTATCGAGGCGACTTGGCCATAACAATCAAAAATGGGAGAACTAAATGAAGAAACTTGGAGCATTCTCAAAGGATCGATAGAGCATCACATCATATTTAAGACTTGAGACACCATACCCTACATGTTACAAGCATTTATTACGCCATCCTAGTCTGGCACAAAGGGACGATGAAATAACCTTTCGGCTGCCCATATTAGTCGTGTACCGTCTAATCAGACTCCTGTTCTCTGATACTTACACGTGTAAAGGCTTCTATAAATACTGGACTCGCTATATTAGAAAGGACTTTTTTTGAACCTTTGCTTAGACCTCCCTATATAGAAGATTCTACCCACTATCAATACTGGCACATTCCCAAACCTAACTACTCGGGTTGGTAAACAATATAAATACTCTATTTTAATCTTTCATGCTATTCTTTGTAAACCCTTAACCAGTCACTGACTTAAGCATCAGAATTTATACGCCGATAAGTTGGCTTTACTCCTAACTTTCTTGCTTTGATTTCATGTAGGTACTAGGGAGTCTTTGACCGAGGCAAGATACTACTTTATCCGGTTATTCTAACGACATCAATGACAAACCCTGTGTGGTGTATTGAGTTTTTCAATGCGAGAAAATTTAGGCATTAACATGTAACAAATTATCCCAATTTAAAACAAATTTTGTATGTATAAATGCTGCAAATATTTTATAAGTTGATTTTTTTTAACTTACAAAATCAATTAAATCAAAGTGATGATAAGAAAAATTAGGTTAAGATTTAATTTAGAAAAAGGATAATTTAAAAAATAAAATCATACAACTTTTGTTTGAAGAGCTCGTGTGTGAAACATCTCAAAATGATACCTCGAGCGAAAGATTCGATTAATCAATTTATAAGTTAAAATTTCACCTCAACCATCAATAAATTTAATTGGAACACCCATAATATTAGTATTCATTGACTTTTTTGTTATTTTTATAGAACTTCCGTCTTTATGGTTATTTATATAGTGTTGTAAAATACCTTTTATCACAACAATAATGGGAGGGGTAGTTGAAAAAAATATAACCAAGTGAAATTCATTATTACGCGGCAAACAAATTCATGAAGATATGAAATCCTATAGTTTTTGATTTGGTGCATATTTCACTTTTGACATTGACCAAATCTTTTACCTGTATTCATTTTGTTAAAAAAGAATTAATATAAATATTTTTTTTAATTAATATGATTGACTAGTAAATTTCACAATGATTGTAGGGTATGTGAGAACCCAAAAATGATCAATTTATATTTATTATTATTTTATATAATTTTGTAAAATCAAACTAATTATACAATAAAAGTAACATTTAAATAGAAAATTTAATATAATCAAATTGTTTGTAAAAATGATTAAGATACCATATCTCGAGATTTTAATTTTATTGTGCTAAGGATGCTTTTAATTTATTCTTTTGGTTCTTTACTACTGCCTACAAAATGCATATATAAAATAATAATAATTCAAAGTGTAATACAATTTCAGTCAAGTAATTTATTCTCATTTTTATACCAATTTTTTGATAAACTTATTTATCTAAAATGATAAGTGAAATATACAAATTGACATAATAACTTTAATTTAATGTATTATATGTACCGGGATATATATTTTGTATTATAAAAGAAAACGAACCACCACTAGTACTGTTTTCCATCTTTTCTGTCTAAAATAAAATTATATAGTGAGATTGTATATTGTAAAGTAATTTTGAATAGTTAAAGGTATTTTGAATGTTGGCTATTTTTTTTTTTTTTTTTAAATCTCTCTTGGTAAAATAACCCTAATATATAGCAAATTTAAAAAAATAAAAAGGAAAAGGAAAAAAATAAATTTGGTTGTAAAACAAATTTTGTTGTAAAAATATTTTTAAATATATTCTCATATAAATAATAGAAATTCAAAATTAACCTTAAATAATAATTAAAAGTAGGTTATCCATTCAACAAATATAAAAAAAAAAAAATTACAATATTGTTAAAATCAATATATACAAGAAATCATTTTTTATTAAAAATGAGTACATGATTGGCTGCAAGGGTAACTACCACGTCTCGGCCGAAAATGTAGAAATAAACACTTATTTCTCCTATTTTTTAAAGCTATATTTTATAATTATCTTTATACCCTTGCATATAATTAGTGAAATTTAATATAATTAATTATTTGTTATTAAAATATATATTAAATTATTATTCTAAAAATTATTTTCAATATTTAATAATTTTATTTTAATTATGATATAATTTATCTTGTTATTAGTTTATATTTAGTTAAGAGGTGATGATGATGATTTACTAAAAGTGATAAAAAATAAAAATTATTTTCATAGGTCATTTGCAATATAAAGGGAATTCATGATATTTTTTTAATTATTGAGTGGAATTAATTTTTATTTATTATTCTTGTAGACTGTAGCCTAATGACAACTAACCCCTTTATTACATTAATCGAAATCTCAAGTTCAAATTTTCCTCCCCATAACTTAAAAAAATAATTTTTTTATTTATAATAAAAGTTAAATATATTTTAATAACATTTTTCTCCCAACATCTTAATTTATAAATAAAGATGTTATTAGTTTTGAGGTTTGATTCTTTGATTGTTATAATAATTAATTTTAAATAAATATAAAATAAAATAAAATATTTACTTTTATTATCATTGATAAGTGGCTTTATTATTGTCTATAACATAAACAAGAGAAATTTACATTCTTCAATGAGATGGGCATATTATATTGTTATGATGTTTCTTCAATAATTTTTGATCACTTGTACATTTATTTTAAAATATAATAATCATAATTAATAATAATTGTAATAAAAAATTATAACACACATGTTGTGTTTTTATTAAACAGTATTATTGAAAATCTCTTCTAATTTTAATTTTTATAACTAAACAATCAAGATTTCGTATGACCTTTTTTAGAAAGCTTTAAAATCTAAAGAGAAAATGGAGTTAAAATAAGGGAGAGTGATAAATATCAGCTACGGTTTTATTAAATAATAATTATCCCCTTTTTATAATTTTCGATAAAATTTCTTTTAAATTTAAAAGATAAGACAATTATTTTTTAAAATCTATTATCTTTCTCAAAAAGTTAAAGGATTGAAAATAAAATTGTAATTTTATTAAAATAATTTATCATCTTTTATATATATTTACTTTATTAGAGATATAATAACAATTATTATATATTTATTATTAAGAATATAATAGTAATTTAATTTTAAAATAAGATAATATTAATATTTTAAAAAAGAATTTGTTATAATTTTTAAATTTTAAGAGATTTTTATTATAAAAGAATAAAAGATAGAGTAAAAAAATATTTCTTATTTTGTGAAATCATATGGTATTCATCTTTCCCACTTTAAAATAATATCACAGCTTCTTCTCTACTTCTAAGGCTTTACTCAAATTTACTTATAACTTTTACCTTTTACTTTTTAAAAAAAATTAAAATTTTTCTAAAAATTATTTAATTTTATCTTAAAAAGATAATTTTTTATCACAAAATTACTTGATATAATTTTAAGTTTTTTATATATTTATAATATTTTTACCTAATTATTCTTAATTTTTTTTTAAATTTTATAAATTTAATGAGAATATAATTAAAATAATTTATTATAAAAATTTAATAATACCAAGCATGTCCTCAAAAAATTAAAAAAAAATAATTCTTCCTTGTATTTTTGATTTTTGACTTTTTTTAAAGCAAAAATTATTTTTAAAATTAAATTAAATAAATTTTAATTTATAAAAATATAATTTTTTTAAGTGAATTTAAGTAATTCTCAAGCCAACTCAAAGCTTATTAGCTTTCTTTGTTTGCGCTCGTTCTAATATTTCTACCAAAACACAGAGAACCGATCGGTTTGGGCCAATTGGGTCAAAAACCGAAACCCGCGTTTCACCCGAACCTACCCCCTTTTTAACCGAACCTAAATTATAAGAAAACAAAACATATAATGATAAGATCCTAATGTCAATTTCAATTCGTTCTATATTTCTACTTCCACGCCTCACGTCTCCTCGCCCAAGCGGCCACACCAGTCACCATACCACGTCTAGCAGCATCGCTGAACCACGCTACCTATAAGCAGCTAAATTCAACTCGAATTTTTAGGGTTATTTCTTTTATTTGCTTTGGTTTTCTGTTCTCGGGAAATCTAGTTACATAAGTTTGTCTCTTGTTTTCCTTCTCGCTTGGACTGTTTCTTTGCCGGGTTTTTTTTCCTTTGTTGTAATCGATGAACTTTGTGTTTCTGAACTGATGAGAAGCGGTTGATTTTAATAGCTTGTAGTTTATTCTGTGTCGATTAAAATTCGTTTGTTTGGGAAAGAAATGGAGGATGTTTGTTTTAGCAACAGATAGTTTTGAGCCTGTACCTCTAGTTTTGTTTTCCAGCTTCTGATGCATAGTAACGAATTTAATTTGTGTTCCTATTCTTTTATTTGTTTTGCAATCGAGTAATATTGCCTGTGAGAAAAATTAATTATTACTAACCTTCTCATCAGCAACAGAGAAGTGGAACAATACTCTTTCTCTTACAAATGTTTATCTCTCAGGGATTTTCTCGGGTTTTACGGACAATTCTAGAAACAGCTTTTTCAGTTCTTGATTGGTTTATGTTTGGTGGTTCTGGCCATCACTCAAAGGTCAGTGATTTCAGGTTGACATGAACGATTTTGTCTTTTGTTGACATTTTATTATCTAATATATACTTTTGTCGTACTTATTTATTTTTTTTACCATGTTTGAAAACTCTAGAAATTGAGGAAAAAATGGAGATTGAAATACTGTCCAAAGAGTGCATCAAACCCTCTTATCCAACACCAAATCACCTCAAAAGTCACAAGCTTTCTTTCTTGGATCTTTCTTATGCTCATTCTTATGTTCCTCTGGTCTTGTACTATCCTGTAAACCAAGACTCAAATCTTTCTCCGTCCGGTATTATTTCTGAGAGATTGCAACTCTTAAAGCAGTCTCTGTCTGAAACCTTATCTTGTTTTTATCCGTTTGCTGGAAGGATAAAAGACCCTTATTACATTGATTGCAGTGACGATGGGGTTTATTTTGTAGAAGCCAAAGTGAAAATCTCTCTCAATATGTTTCTTAATGACCATCCTAATATATCTTTGATCAATAAATTCCTTCCCGAAGATGTGAATTATTGGACATACACTCCAGAAAATTACATGGCAGGTGTACAGGTAACAACATTTGCTTGCGGTGGAACTGCTGTTGGCGTCTATGTTTCTCATATGATTGCAGATGGAACATCATTTAGCTCGTTTGTCAAGAGCTGGGCTATCACAGCTCACAAGAATCTTGAAGAATCAATATGTCCAAAATTTGATTCTTCATCTCTTTTTCCTCACGATGATGCATACCCAAGAGAAGCATTCACGTTACCCTTTACAACCTCACTAACAAAACTAGGGAGATACATTAGTACAAGATATGTTTTTGATGCTTCGGCAATAGCCCAACTCAAGGCCAAGGCAACAAGCTCAAGGGTACAAAATCCAACACGCGTAGAGGTTGTGACGGCACTCTTTGGTAAATGCATTATGGCTTCCTTAAAAGCAAGATCTGGGTCTGTAAACAAACCATTTTTAATGAACCATGCGGTAAATTTGCGTCGAAGAGCTATGCCTCAAATCTCAGAATCTAGTGTGGGAAATTTTGCATGGATAACACCTGTACTATCCAACGATAAGGAGGAAGTCATAGAGTTGGAAGCTTTGGTATGCACAATGAAGGAAGCACTGGCAAAATTGGATGATCATTTTGTTAATAGACTGCATGGTGACGAAGGAATTGTTAATTATCTTGAAGCAATCAATCATGAACGTGAAATCTTTTATACTAATCCTGTGGATTTACTTTATATTACCAGTTGGTGTAACTTTGGTTTATATGATATTGATTTTGGTTGGGGGAAGCCTGCTTGGGTGAGCATGATTGATTTGGCTGAAATGTATGGTTCAACGGGTGGGTTGATTCTCATGGATGCGAGAGAAAGGGATGGTATTGAAGCATGGGCGTTTTTGCTTGAGGAAGATGCGGCTATGCTAAAACTAGATAAAGAATTCCTTGCATTTGCAACTGTAAATCCAAGTCCCTTAAAATAAGATAATCTCCATTGTTATTGAAGTTCCTTCCTTGATTATATTTCGGATTTTGGTTTGGTAATAACAACTCTATAAATTATTTTTACAATATGAATGGAGTTGATTGATTTGTAATTTTTTCTCTAGGACAGCGAAATCTTTTAAGGGTTTATTCATTTTATCCCAAACAAGGGAATGTGTGTGTATATATATTAATTATAATTTAATAGTTTTAATTAATCTTTTCCTTTCCCCCTCCATTCCTCAAACCAAATACACTCTTTTCGATATGACCTCAAAGAAAACATGATACTTAAAACTGGTTTATATGTTGGGATTGCGGAAGTGAAAAAAAAAAAAATAAAATTTAGTTGAAAATATGTCAAAGCAAAATTAAATGTTTCATTTAAAAGAATAAATTAGAATTAGTGAAATAAAAAAGATCTAGAGAAAAAAAAAAAAATGCAAATAATGGTGTGTGATCAAGAAGCATTTGCTGCATCTTTTAAAGAATGATTGAGCATAAGAACAACAATATTCACCAATCAAGTATTGTAAGTTTTCAGAGATTATGATCACTACTAGTACACGCATAGCAGAAGCACATGAACAATTTCTACGCAGAATACCCAATTTATTAACAAACTGTACATAGGGAAAAATACTATATACTTAAACACAAGGACACTTTCAACATGGAATAATGATTAGAAAGAAATGTCATCAAAGAAGTCTTATACTACACAAAAATTAGATAACAATGATAGCATAGGTTAAACAACCTAAAACACAATGTGACAGTGTATGACACCACTTCTGAAACGTTACACATATGGTATCACAATTGATAAGAGAAAGCTAATCCAAAAGTCATAGATTCTGTAGACTGTGCAAAGCCTTGAAAATATTCTTATTTTTAGCTCAGAAACACAACAAGAGAATACCTATTAACTATTAAAGAAATATGTTTTAGCTGGACTAAAAATCTGAGAGAAACAAGGATGAGAAGTCTCAAAGAGCTAAACAGAAACCACAAAACGCTCTGGTAATGACACAACCTATAATACTATCAATCATTCTCTCTGTACATATACCACCTGCAGAAAATAAAAGAAATGACTCAAAAAATTCAAAGAACAATGCGCCTTTGTGGAGATATTCCTCATTGGAGATTCTATTCAGTTTATACAAAATTAAAAATAAAAAGTATGCTACTTTCATGTTGTTTCACAAATTGGAAAAACAGAAATTACTCAGAACCCAAAAGTAACTTTCCACGCATAAAAGTGCTTCCAAATACCGTGGTTTCAAACTGAAGGCATCATAAATATATGTCGAAAATGGAGTTATGGTTTTAGACAATCTTTGTTCTTATGTCTCTGGGCACTCAGAGTTTACATAAGAGCAAAGACTGTCTAAAACCATAACTCCATTTTCGACACAATCTTATAAAATTATGCAACTTGTCATTCTAGCATTTTAATAATACACGTATAACTACTTTGAAATTGTAAGCCATAGTTGAAACAGCCACCAAGTGATTGCATAAATCAATTGTAAGCCTTTGACAAATTAAATTTATCAACTAAAAACAATTCAAACTAGGAAAACTTAGGAAAAGAAAATATAGATCAAAGATGAAGAAGTAAAGACATTACTATTCACATCATATAGCCAATCACTTTTAAGATGTGACTAAGAACATAAACCTAATAATGAAAACAGCACAAGATGGTACTGGGTCCTAGTTTTAGCTCACAGCCACAATTTTTCAGTTACATCATAAAATTAAAAAATTAAAAAATTAAAAAAAATTAGGAATTAGGAATGAAAATGTATCTTAGCATGTTAGGTCTGAGAAGATTGGTAACCCAAAATTCAATCAGAAAACAAAACATGTTAGAAAATTTCAATGTAGGAGATTTGAGAATAAAATATCAAATCAGACAATGAAAAAGAAGAGATTGCATATTTTTGAACTGTAAGAAACAATGTGACAACAGCCATGATCTCCTTTTTAACTTTCACTGCATCTAGTCTACTGGCTGAGTGTTTTGATTACTGTACAATTTGATTTGATTTTGAAATTTACTTTGCATTGCAGGTTGTAAGATATTAGATAGAAAAAAACTTTCTTAAAAATACCAAGTATAATAAAAATTAAAAATAACAAACTAAATAATTTTATTTTAATTCTGACAACAAATAATTTTAAAATTCCATAGTCCCTAAGCTAACTAAATTCTAAACTCTTTAACTAAACGCTAAACCTTTTAACTAAAATCTAAACTTTTGTCTCTGTAACCCCTACATAAGGTTGCACTGAAGATCCTAAATACAATTTTCTTTCATGTTCTACAATGTCACTTACAAAAGCATTTCCATATAGAACATCCATAACATTCCCCAATTCATCATACTTAATACCCGCAGGTTCATTCCCATTCTCGTTTGCAATATTCAGTGCCACCCAAAATTCTCCATTCTCGTTCCTCTGGATATTGTCTGGAAAACTCGGAACCTTAGCAAAAAATTCTGGAGTATAATAATTTCTTGTTTCCCGTTGATCGTGAAGCCAAAATCTGAAAATTCTATTTGTACTTGATTCAGCAACAAGAAGGCATGAATTGTCCTTGCATAGGGCTACCCCATTTGCATATGCTAAACCTCGATACATGACTTTGACTTTGGTTTGCTCCGCATTTGGATCATATTTCAATAACCTTCCAGTTTTATCACCGGTAAGGATTGGCAAAAGAAATTGGCTGCATCAAATATTACATTAATATTAATATGCCATTAATTAATTAATATGATCATTTGAAAAAAATAAGAAGAAAGAAAGAAAGAAAAGTGATACCTCCTTTGGAAAAAAAGGCTACTGTCTGTAAAATAAACAACTCCTGTATCGGTATCAATGTCTAAAGCATTTGTGTAGGTGAGGGGAATTCCTTCGGCTGAGGAAACAAGTCGTCGGGCAAGACCACCTTCCGGTCCGACGACCATAAGTCCATAATAAGCATCCGCAATGTAGAGATCACAAGTATTAGGATTAAATTTAATGCCTAATGGCCTTCCACATAAGGCTTCTATGGTTGTATTGGTTGAACCGTCACATAGCTCTCTAGGCCTAGTGAAATACAAGTTGTTAATAATAATAAAAAAATAAATTGTGAAATTCCATTCCAGTTAGTCGTATCAGGTTGGGGGTGGCAAACCAAATTGAACCAGTGAAACAAACTGATCGATCAACCAGTTTTGGTTTGGTTAAGCTTGGTTTTTAGCTGAAAAGAATTAAAAATTAACTTTAACTAATTTAAAAAATAAATACAAAAAATTAGATAAACAATACAAAACTAAAATATTCAGTTCTCAAATACTATATTTACCATAAAAAAGTAAAATTGTTTGAAAATCATGACGGGTAAATTTAGTTTTAACTTGGTTTATTTTAATTTTGAGCCAAATAAATTTTGGTTCAGTTTTGTTTAATAAGAAACTGAACCAGACTGTAATTGTCCCTGTGCAACAAATTATTAAATCGAACTGTAATTACCCTGTGTAACAAATTCAGTATTTCTTACTCTTAAGAAATTGCAAATTCCTTTAAATTTGTAAAATAATACGTACCTATTTGGAGCAGTGGTTGCAAATTCTGTCCAACCAAGCTGTTCTCCTTGCCACTTAAGGATTCTTCCATCGGAAACGCCAGCGTACGGCCCTGTATTGTTACAGTCAAAAGCAATGGACTCAGGGCCGGTCACTTTGGTAAGTTGAAGTTGATGGCTTTGATGGGTCTTTCTTAAACCATCTACATGGTATTTCTTTAGCTCATAACGTGAAGGAGGTTGATGGGCATTAATACTATAAAATAATAAAAAGAAACAAAGTGAGAACAAAATGATTATCTTCATGGCGAATATGTCAATGGGGAAATTTCAGAATAAAAATTTATGTTAAGCAAAATTTGTTGGTATGATATTTGCGATTTTATGTTATGTTGGAATATATATAGTTTAAAATGTTAGAAATTCTACATATAATAGGAATAGGAATAGGAATACCATCTTCTTTGGTTTTTGTAGACTTTTGATGAAAATAAAATTTTATTGTCTTTATTAAATAGAGATTGATTAGTGTTAGTTTTTTAAATTGTATACAAACTTAAATATTAATTTAAATTGATGTATTAATTCCATATAAATTTAAACATTTAAATTAATATTACCTGTAACAAATTCTAATCCTAGTATAGTAGATTTATATTGCATGTAGTAATGTTCTACAAATTTAAATATTTAAAATAATGTGAAAAAGTTCTATTCGTCCTCTTAATCCACTAGAATTACGTTCCTGTTATTATATAAATTTAAATATTTAAATTGATGTAACCGAGTTATCCTATTAGTCCTAAAAAGAAAAACGAAAACAGGCCCGCTAAGCAATTGAGCTGGAGAGAGATTTGAGCATGCTTTCGTTTAATTTAGAAAATAAATATATGAATTTTAAGATAGCTATTTATGGTCCGACAAAAAATTAAAATAAGATATTTGACTTTGTCTTTATTGAATTTAAAAAAATAATAATAATAATAATCTAGATGTTTAGACTATAGTTAGAATTATTATATATTTTCATTTGATTAATGACTATTATTATGTATAATCAGAGTTGTTATATTTTATTTTATTTAAAGATATAACTTCTAATATAATTAATTTTAAAAAATTAATAAATTAGAATAAAAATAAGATTTTTTAGTTTAATTAGAGTTATTATATTTTATCTTATTTAAAGACATAATTTCTAATATAATTGATTTATTTTTAGTTTTTATTTTTGAAAGGATAGTGTTTTTTTTTGTTTTTTAACAGTTGGAGTTTCTTCAAAATCCGTTGAAAAGAAAGGTTTTTCACCATCAAGATGGGAATTAAGTGAATGGCACATACGTAATTTAATCCTGAAATAGGTGCAAAGTAAAACCACAATCACAAGTAACACCTAACCACGTCATCGGTAAATACGACCTATCTCCGCGCGTTTAGGCACCTCGCGAGAATTTTATTCTTTAAACGCTAGAAGAGCAGCAAGCCTACCAGGGAAATTAAGACGAATCCATCGATCTTCTCTGTTAGCCGTTCATCCTCTTCAGTAAATCTACTATATTTGTTTCTGTGAGTTTTATTTTTATTGTGTTGTTGATCTGATATTGTAGTATTTCGGTATTTGTTAGTGCTTCTGATTTTTTTAACTTCAATTTTTAGGATTTGCGAGCAGATTAGACGTCTTGCTGTTGCCGGTGACATAAAAGTACAGTATTTGTGAGGTTTGTGAGTATGAATCTTAATAAAGATTGAAGAACTTTTGAGTTAGGTTTTATATGTGCACTTTCGTTTCATGGTTATTATTTATTTTAATTGTTTTTTTCGTCGTTGTACATGGTATGATTTTGGTTCTTCCGTACGATATATTTCAGTGATTTTGTGTAAAATTTTATCTCTGTCTCCATTTGTTTTGTGATTGAATTGATGAATGATGAATTTATTATGGTTATCCGCCTGTATGCTTTTCAAATAGATTCAAATTGAGGATTATTTCTGTTCTGATTTAGATCTGTTTGTTTTTCTCTTAGGTAGAAACCTGAATTTTATTTATTTATAATCTGGAATATTCTAATTTTCATGTTAGAATTTCAAGCACAATTGGTTTGACTATTTGGTGGATTGTTAGATAATGATAAAAGGACCTGAATTCAACAGGGTACTTTTGGTACCAAAATGCACTAAAAGGACCCTGTTAGACTGGGTTGCCTCATATGAAATGAGATGTATCATTTCAGTAATTTTTTAAACACCTAGTTATTTGTTTTAATCATAAACTGGCCTTTAGAATTCTCACAGTTATATTAATTGATTCTAAACCTTTGCTTGATTTGTATTGTGGCTGCATTGATACTTTAATCTGTCAGTGTAACTGATCGTTGTGGTAGGAGGAGGAGATTACTGTGTTGGCTGGGTTTTGATTAATCTTTTATTTTTTTAATGATTTAAATTTACTTTAGTCTGTTAACATATCTTAATATTACAGGACTCAGGCAGGACTGGATGATCTAATGGAGTCAAAAGGTGGGAAGAAGTCTAGCAGTAGTAAATCCTTATTCTACGAAGCTCCCCTTTGTTACAGTATTGAAGACATTCAACCCAACGGCGGAATTAAGAAGTTCAGAAGAAGTTGCTGTTGTTGATAGCTATTTTGGGAAGCTTGGTTCAGGCAGCAATGCTTATGTAATTGGTGAGTTGGACAATCCTCAGAACTGTTTCTGCAGAGTCAGCAATCGGCAGAGACCCTGTGTACACCATAGAGATGTGCATGACTGGCCTGGTCAGGGAAATGGCTTCTGTTTTCTACAAAGTCCGCTTAGGTTGCAGGCACAATGACCATCGATTCCGGTATAAGAAAGATTCAACCAGATTCCAAGATATGTGATTTTGATTTTGAACCTTGTGGTTATTCTCAGTTGAAGGGGCTGCTATTTCTACTATTCATGTTACGCCAGAAGATGGTTTCAGTTACCATCAGTTATACAAGCTTTGAAGCAGTTGAGTATGATCCTAAAGATGTTAACTTGAACCATTTGGTGGAGAGGGTGTTGGCTTGCTTCCAAGCGAGTGATTTTTCCATTGCTGTTCATGCTGAAGTTGCAGGAAAGTTTCTTGATCAGGATTTTTTGTTGAATGTGAAGGGATACCTTCACGAATAGAGGGGCCTTGGAGAGCTTGGAATGGGCAGTGCAATTGTCTACCAGAAATTCATCAGAACTGGGAGGGTTGTTTCTCCCAGATCAACTCTGAAATGCTGCTGGAAAGAGGAAGAAGTCAAAGAAGAGTAGTAATTTTATCCATTAGGTTTCTATTTTCTGCATGCTTTAATCCTAATAAAATAAAATAAATGATTGCATCTGGATTCTTAATTTGTCTAGTGCCATCTACTGGTGTTGTATTTAGATTTGTAATTGGCATCTTAGGAATTATGCACCACAAAGCTGAAGTTGTTCTGGTTTGTTATGTGTTTGAATTTATAAACCCTTCGATAGTTGGACTAATCACTTGTGAATTTTTTAAAATTTTTAATTTTGATTTGGTTGCTTTGTATTTAATTATTTATATCCTTTTTTCCTTCTTAATCATCCCCGACATTATAAGATCCATATAATTTCTGTCTGATCATTAATTATTGGTTCTAAATTACATCACGGGCAAAAACTGTTGAAATATGCATTTGTATCATCTACTGTTGATTTTTTTTAGGTTCTTATTGCCTGTGTTTTGTTTATCGTCTACGAATGTTGACAGATATATTAAAGCAACGTGCATACTTTTTCTTTTGCTAGCATTCCTTCGCGCTTTTGGCAAGATAAGTGAGCATGCACGTGTTTCGTGTTTAGCAAGATAAGTTCAATCCTCACCGAAAAGCTTGGCATAGCATTTCTTCACTAACCAACGTATTCCTATTCTGCATTCTGATTGTGTAAAATATTTATTAAGATAATATTGAAGATTGATCCTTGTGTTTCTCTCTTCATTTTTTTTTTTTTAACTATTATGCGTCTTTCTGTATCATGTGTACAATTTAACTTGGAGGCTGACAATTATATACGAGGAAAAAGATCATAAATTGAGAGAATGAATCATAAAACTCAAAGGTATAGTGGATGCAAAACATGAATTGTGAATTGTGATGGCTATTTGCTAACGTATAAATAAATAATTCATCTTCTTTTTCTAATAATAATAATAACTATTTTTACCCTTTTCTTGAGAACAGAACAATTAAGTTCATCTACTATCTTGCTTATTAGCTACACGTTAAATTACTATTATATGTCAATTATTTCCACTTATATATTGGTTATGGAATCAATCCTAAGCTTTTCTTTTCGGCCAATAAGTATACACATGCATTTTTTTTATTAGGATTTGGACTATGAGAGTCACTGATGCCCACATTGGTTTTCTCTTGACTCTGCATTGTTCCAATAATAATAATAATAATTATTATTATTAACATACATAATTTTTTTATACATTGTTCCACATTGGTTTTCTCTCTCTCAGCATAAATTGTTTTCTATATAATTTAATGTGATAGTTGTGACAGTATCATATAATTATTACACGTATTATATTTTTAAAAGAGCAAGTGATTATTTATCTAAATATTACACAACATGTAGCAATAATATGATTTTATCACGTTAATTTATTATAAAATATAATATATATTCTTGTTGAATGGTGCCTAACAATTGAAGCAGCCTGCCCTCCTCCGAATAAGGAGACGAGTGCTGCCTGTTTTTCTGTATATTCTTATTCTCTTTTCATTCATAAGAATTAAGAAAACGATATTTCCATCCGCTTAGTTTCTGAATTTTCAAATTCCTGGAGCTGAATAGTTGAGGGCCCACATCAAAACACACACACTGACAGACATCCTTTGAGGTAGCTCAACTGCAAGAATGAAATGGTATCTCTATACTTATTTATGTTTTCAAAGACTTGTGCATGGTTGATGATACCAAATCAAAACACACACACAGACGGACATCCTTTGAGCTAGCTCAACTGCAAGAATGAAATGGTATGTCTATGCTTATTTATGTCTTCAAAAACTTGTGCATGGTTGATGATGAATGAAACTGAACAATCAGGATTAACAAGTTCAAAACCCTGGTGTGATTTTGCTCTCTAATTTATACTTAATTAAGGCTATATACACACATAGATGTATACATACAAACACACAGAAGCAGAACTATCAAGTAGGCTGCTATACTGATTTGGGTCAGAAGCTAAGAACCTGGCAAAAGGACCTGCATATATATATATATATATATTGATTGGAGAAAAACTTTATCAATTCAAAGTCTTTTGTATGTTCAAAATTCAATGGACCATTTACTGATCTTTGAAAATTGCTGACTCTTTTTGTGATTAAAAAATATATACAGTTGACTTGTTATTCTGAAATTTTCTTCCTTTTATGAGGATGCAAGAACCTTTTCATTTTGCTCAGTTTGGAATCTTCAAATCTGCAACACTTGTGAACCATTTTCGGAATGGAGAAATTTGACTTTGTTTAAATAAATAGATAATGTCAAATTATAAATTAATATTATTGGGCATCAAATTTTCTGGAATCATGAAAAGCAACCAGATAAGTCAACTTTCATTTCTGCAGTTATTTTGCTATATGAATTATTAGTTTACTCGTATAAAACGTTGAACAAAGTAAATACCATCTTAAGTAATTTGTATTTTCAATTGTAATTTTGGAATTTCATTTTAAAAAATATTTCACTCAAATAAGAAATGATAAACTGACTTTAAAAACATAGATATTATGAGATAAAAATTTAATAAAAATTTAAAAACATAGAAATTTGTATTTTCAAGTAGAAACATCACAATCTTAAAGAAGCTTAAATAAATTGGACCCTCCCTCAACTTCATTTGTCTGTTCTGAGTGTCGGTCTCATTCATGCATATATGGTGTTTATCGTTGCTAAAAACAAAAAACTTTCAGAGAGAGATTGAGTGGCAAATCTATCTATGTTTTTCATTAATTTGTTTGTTTATGGTTATTTGCAGATGATCTATCTTTGTCTATCTCTAATCATATATCCACTTACTCTCTCTTCTTTTTTTTTCCTAATGCATTTAAACAAATGTTAAATCAAATAATTGACTAAGCACAGCTCAAGGGCATCTTTATTTTAAAGGGAAATGCATGTTACAGTTGATTTGATTTCTTTCTTTCTTTCTTAATTTATATAATCAGTGGTTAACAATTTAAGTGACTCACAGCCATAAAGTTAAAGCTAAGCGAGATAAATAGGGCATAGATAAGAAGGGATGGTTTTGTGGGGACTAGCTTTTATTTTAATCAAAAACATTATTTGTTTCAAAGAATTATTAGAAACATATTCATTTTATGAAAAAAATTGTTCATTTACTGACGTTGACCTTGAGTAGTTGCGTAACGATACTCAAGACTATTTTTTATATTACCTCTCACAAGTGGGCTACTCCTTATTACAAAGTGATCGTTAACCTTCTTTACACTAACCTCACTTGTGCACCCGCTACCCTAAGCGACTTAAATAGGTCTGTTCCTAAGCCACGAAAATCGGTCTACTAGCCATATCACCAAAACAAGCTCACAAGCCATATCATCAATAAAACAATTAAGTTAAAATCAAATCATATAGCACATGGTATAATAATTTCATACTAACTCATCAACATCAAAATTATATTTTTCCTCAGGGTCTCAATCATAAATCAAACATATCGCAGGCCAATTATAATTTTTGATATTAATAATATATAAAAAAATAGTTTATAAAGCATTAAATTTTAGACTAAGTAGTTTAAAGAAATATAATATGTAAAGATTTACTTAATGTCCAAGGTGGATAAACACTCTTTAATGGTTCTCCTGTCGTAAGAGTTCCTCTCTTAGGTTATCAATATCTATTTCATACATATAAGTAATCTCATTAATCTCCATACTTAAATGTCACTAATGCAGCTTATATAGAATGATTATGATTATTCAACCAAATTTTCTAAGTCGACATCTAACCATTAAGGCTTTATTTAATAATGGTCATTTATCTGATTTTCAATAATGAAATCTTATAACCAATCTCATTGTGACATCCATCCATTTATTCATAACTCATTTTGGTGTAAAAGCTATTTTCTCAAAATCTTTTTATTTTCCTAAAATTTAACCTCTAATTAACTCATTTTCAATCATTGAAGAACACATTCTAACTCAAATTATTAAAGTTCTAATTAAATCCTTTGATTCCTTACATAAACAATAAACCCATTTTGTAAATCATGAATAATTATAAAACCAAAGTTCCTAAATATGTTAGAGAGCTTACCAGAGCTTACCATAACTTAGTAATGCTCTTGAAGAGGTGCTGAATTCATTGAAATGCAAAAATTCCTAAATTAACTTCAAACCTTAGCTTCTTGTTTATTAATTTCTTGCCTGAATAAAATAATGCAAATTGAAACGGGTTAGGGATGTTGATTTGGGTGTTGTTTTAAGTAAGAAATTTGAGATTAATCAAAAGAAACAATAAGAAATAGGGGAGGTGTTGTCGGGAATCTTAAAGAGAGAAAAGAAAGAATAGTCAAGAAAAAAAATAAAGATGGTAAAGGCAAAAAAGTGATCTATTCTTATCTTTGACCTCTATTTATAGTAGTTTACATATTTATCACATTGCTCTTGAAAGATTAAAGAGAAAACATTCTAAAAAGGGCAAAATAGATAATTCATATGGCAAGATTTTTGAATTCAAATCGAGTTTTCTATGCTTTTCTAGAAAGTATCGATACTTTTGCATTATATATCAATGTTTTTTTTTTTTTTTAGGTATTGATACTATATAAAAATTGTCAACCTAATTAATTTGTAATTTCTTCTTTTAACTCTCAAAAATTTTATATATTGATGCTGAAATACTTTAACTTTAAAGTGATAATACTTTCTTCAAAAGTATCGATCTGATTTGATTTGTAATCCTTTTCAAAAAAAGTATCAATCTGATTTGACTTGTAATCCTTTTCTAAAATTTTTAGAATTTAGTGTATATCAACATTTTTTTTACAAATTAATTATACTAAAAATAAAAGAATATTTAGACTCTTAAAATTTGATAAAAGATATATTTTAATTTCACTAAATAAAAAAGAAAAACTCGCTTTTAATCTTATTTATTAATTTTTAATATTTTGTAGTATAATTAATTTGATTCTCGTTAGTATCAATGAATTCTACATTTCGCGATCTACGCAATACGGAAGTGGATTTTGGATGAAAATGTGAACTTTTTTAATTTAATAGGACTAAAATATACTTTTAACCAAATTTTGAGGGTTTAGAGAATCTATTTACCCTTAATTAAACTAGGCCTTAAATCTGCCGTCACAGGCGGCCTCATCTCAGCCCAGCAAAAGTATAATGCAAAATGTTTGAGATTCAAATCTCGCCCATATCGAATAAAAAATCAATTTAATTTCTATTTATATAATAATATTTGTGAAAAGAAAAACACAATAAGAGTGATTGACCATTGATCGTGTCTTATACAATTAAGACAAAATTCCATTGAAACAATTAGCATACAACGGATTTGTTTTGCTCTGTGGTAAGAACCTCCACCTCAAATTTAGGTCCCTGATAAAAAATAGTAAAAGAAAAAAAAATAAAGGACCAATTAATATATGTTGCAATATTTCCAATAATTTTGCTTCAATTTCTGGTTTTCACATCCTCGGTTAACTGGAGGTGCTCTATAATATGCAGGCACGGCTACAGGGAAGAACATCTGGCGAACTCCTTCAGCTTTAATCATAGGGAAAATAATACCAGATGCACCCTAGAAAATGATAGAAACAGGACATATTATTTATCTAACAGAAATTGATAACAAATGAGATGAGAATTGTAAAGTACTAACAGAAATCAATTTGGCCTCTATCCACAAACGTTTAGGAAATGGAAATGGAACCAATACACGACCAACGCCATAGATAGCAACAGCAAAGAAATGCAGAACTAAGCTCAACGCTTGGGGGTTTAGGCCCGAAAGAATAGATATTGGTCCATTTGAGAAAACGCCTCCCAGACTCAAGTAATCGAAGCAGGCTTGACGCAATTCCTTCCTTGCAGGATCAGAAGATGCAGAGGAAACTCTCCAAGTGGTGCTTACCAGACTGAAGGATTATTTCATCATAGGGCAAATAACTTTCGGATCCCTCACATTTTACATTTCTATAAATAACAACACAACATATGTAATTTATGACAAATAAATCCCAAAATCTTCCACTGAAAAGAACTGTATACTGGTCATAACCATATTTGTGAAAACTGTAACAAATAGGGACCCAGACGTTAATATATCATTTCATTATTTAATTATTTTGACAAGAACCTTTAGGCAAAGAAGGTGGATCAAGTCAGCAATTAGGAGCATTAGTTTGTTAAATACCCATTCGTTACTAGTCATTATCCTGCTGGAGTGCTCCATATGGAATAAATTTGGAGGTCAAAATTTTAAATCCTCAATTTCGGCTTATAAAATGTAACATAATTTTAACTCCTCAAACAAGGATTAAGTCTTCTTTATATGTAAGATAAAAGGTATTACAAGGGATTGGAATAGTAACAAATGGTAACAATATGGAGAACTCTATTGCACAACAAAACAACTACACTGGCCTTAACCAGGTTTAACCAACTTCAAACGAAAGTTGTACTCATGAGAGCTCAAAATCTTTGGCCGCTTTTTTGATTACTTTTTTCGTGCAGATTCACTCAAGGAATAATCTTTTCTTGTCTTGAATCTTTTGAGATTCATGGGGAACAATGTTTTATCTTCTTCATTATCATCATGAGAGTCACTGTCCTTGCTGTCATATCACTACTATCTTCAGTTTCTGTTTCACTACTGCCGGCAGGCAAAGGAATCATAGGCTCATTAACACGATTGCAGATTCAATAACTTTGGATTCGTTTCCCGTAAGCACTTCAATATCATAATTTTGAGCATTATTCTGCATTTGGTAAATATAGAAACAAGCTAGCGATTAAAACTTAATCTGGATAAGTAATCTGAACTTAGTAATAAAATCAAACGCAAGCCTTTGCGTCATGCTGGAGCCTTTTATTAACTTCCAATATGACTCCCAAAAAACCTTTGACTTTGTCCAAAACTGAAAAATGATAGACAGTTTCTTTGGCATTATTAAATATCTGCCAAAATGCAGAGGGCATAAAAGCCTGTAGAATACCTTGTCAAAATCTAGATTAAGATGTTCTTAGTTCCAGAAACAAGTCCCGCCAATTTTGAAAAATAAAGAATTCTTCAATAAGAGTCTCTTCAATCCGCCAATTCACAGAAAAAACAGTAATATATTTCTTTGTCTGCTGTGAATTTCATATTTTATACCTCAACTATTATCTCTGCAGTAAATTAATTAAGAAGATAGAACACAAAAAGATCAATTTCACAGAGAAGCATTAGGCGTGAAAAAAATGTAATCTAACATCAAGCATATTGAGGAGAGTTTATTAACATTAAGAAAAATGTTCTCACACAAACAACTCATTCACATGTAAAACATTTTTTTTCATATGCAATTCTTCTCTTTCTTTATTATCCTATATTAATGACAATCAATCCCACCAAAATGAATTTAACGCACATTAAAATCTCTGAAGTACATTTCTAAAAAGACCAGATTGTTAAACCGGAAATTGTTACTTCCTTGGTTAAATTAAGAAAGACAAAATCAAAAGTCAAGATTCTTAAACACATGGAAGCTAACAGTACCTTGGCTTGGGGGAACGAGTTTGCAACTGGGTCTCTCATCAGGGTTTGGTTTCGTTGACTCACTATGCGAAATTTTCCTGTTACAGACGAGAAGTGTAGATTCTGCAAATACAAACACAAACAGTCAAACAATAAACTTGCAAGAAAGGCGTATGTTGAAAGAATATAAGTGTACCTAAGGATGAGGTCTGAGAATTCTTGTGCTCTAACTGCAAAACATCTTTACTTGTACGTCCCATCTCTTTCTTTTTCTTTCTTCCTGAAGCTAAAAGGGTAGAGGTTACTTAAGGCTTAGGGCTTTAAGATGAGAAAAATGTTTTCATTTTTTTTATTTTTTTCCCTGAAGCCCGCCGCATTTTAACCTTGCTACAGAAGTAACCGACGAAAGCTAAAATTTTGAAACTAACCCCAATAAGAAAAGCAAAATCCGTAACAAACCCATGTTATTAAATTGAAAATTTTCATCACCATAACTCATTCTACCTTCCAATTTCATCACCCAGGATTTATCTCGCCAAAAAAAAAAAAACTTTTCATCATCTCTACGTAAACCAATATTCACGCAGAAAGTAGCAGTTTGAGCGTGTCAAACCCAGTCAAGCTTAACTCGTCAAAACTCTATCAATCATTTGATCATCCAATTGGAATACAAAATATTCTTGCAAATTCCACAGTACAAATAACATTTACCCAAGTTCAGATTCTTAACAACAGAAATTCTCATTAAACCAAAACTAAATCCCCAGAACGCTTAATTTGTATAAACAAGAAAATAAACTTACAGAAACTGAGATGCTTCGTTGCGTGCTATGCAATTGGCTTCGAAGCGTGAGATGACTACGATGAAGAATGGGGGACAAATGCT
>JAWDEX010153167.1:0-56249 GCA_035221805.1 Trichilia hirta | reverse complement strand
CTCTTTATTACAAGTATGTTGCGTTAATTATAATGTTATGTGTGCTTGCAGCTAACTAACTCGCTATCGCTATAAAAGCCTCGCTACGCTGCGTGGGGTTGGCTAGTCAAGTTAGAAAACTTGGCGCCATCACGTGCTCTTGCGGCATTTTAGAAAAGAGCCCGTGACAACCACCATGTTCATACTCTTATCCACTTCAAAATACTAGTTTCTTTTTTCATATTACTCTGTTTTTTACTCGCTGATATTATCCTAGCCTTCAGGTGGACAACCAAGCAGTGCTTTCGCATGCGTCCGATTCATTTTAGAGAATACCCTGAAAGCCTTGAAAACTTCATTAAACCAAGCGAGTTTCCGGCTCTGGATTAGTTTATATGCACCGCCGATGGATGTCGTGAGCACGAGTTTGTCAGTGATGACTTATGACTATCCAACGGAGAAGCTTTCGGTTTATATATCGGACAATGGTGTCTCGGCGTTGATACTGTTTCTGATAATGTAAGTTTATTTCCTTTGTGAGCTCCCATTTGTCCATTCATTTTCTCGGGACCTATGTCAATTTCTTTACTCTTTTTAGGGTAAGGGGTCAAGACCCAAGAGTACCCATTTGTTGATTTAGATCACATTTCGCATGTCACAAATTTTGATGAATTCATGTCTATCCTTCTCACGCACATGGACCTTTTAACACATACAGTAATTATTGCCTTAATATGTAGGACGGTGGCATCAAGGCATAACAATTCTTTGATAAAAAGGCATGTAAATATTGGCTTCAATCAATGGGAAAATTAAGGTCTAAAAGGAATTGGATAACATGAATAGGAAGAAAGCTTGGAGCCAATTAACCACCTTGGCTAAGATCAAGTGACACAGAGCATGTGACTTTCATAAGAACAATTACTAGAGGTTTGGTGGAACAATTGAATAGTCATTGTGTTGGAAATACCCAAAATTCGGATTTATAGATTTTTCAAAAGAAAAAAGAAATAGAAAAATCTAAAAATTTTAATGGTAATTCATTCAATATTTTTATTTTTGTTAAAAATAAATTAAAGGTTAGATATGCTAATGCCCGGCTCATTGGTTCTAAATAATTGGTTCAACCTTTAGATATTGTACTATTTTTTTATTTTTATTTTGCTTTTCTCCTTCACAAATGTTTTAATTAAAATTGCCGTATTACTTTATATAACTCTAATATCAATATTGTTTCAATAATAATACTATGGATTTTAAGTTATTCTAATTTTTTAATATCAAAGAAAACTATAATTGTATTGATATTGTCATATTATTTTAATTATTGAAAATTTATAAGAAATTAAAAAATTTTAAATAATATAAAAGTTTACGAGTTTTTAATGATTAAAATAATGTGACACTATCAACTCAATTATCATATTACTTCAAACTCAAAAATTAGAATACAACTTGACATATTTAGCAACATTAGCTCAAGTGTTTAAGGACATGAATAGGAGAATAAATGGCGGAGAGTCTTCAAATGTTTACAATAAAATGACATGGCGTTTGTAGATGAAGAACTTAACCGACATGTCGTTTGCAAAACGATGCTACGTCGTTTATAGTGAAGAACGGAAAGTGATAGGTAGACAAGGCCCATAATTTATTGAGCATTAACAAAAGCTCATGGGTGTGAAGACAAAAGCCCCTAATATGTCGGTCTAGGATAAATTCGGTTTAAATCGCTCATTAGTAAAGGGACTAAAAGGGCTCATAACAAATTGAACTTTGCCAAGACCCATGATCTGTCCACTAGACTTTAAGGCTCAAACCCTAACTTCCCCAAAACAGCTAGATCCTTAAATTCTCAAAAACCTTGACTCGCACACCGCCAGCTGCAAATGGCGGGCTTGCTTCCTGGAACAGCCCAGAAAATCTTCACGACAGAAGCCCTCCGCTCCGCCGCCAAACAATCCGAAGGATGCCTTATCGTCCCCGTCAGCCTCCGCCGGGCCATAAAAAAATATCTCCGAGGTTTAACAACTATTTGTCAATGCATGTAGCTTAAACACATAATTTATTATATAATTTTTTTAATTTCGTTTTTTAAATTTATTTAGAGCAAGAGGAGCCACACATGAAGAGGAAAGTATTGAGGTTGTCGGAATCATTCAACGATGTCAAGGAGGTGAATCTGATGCTGACGGAGTCTACTTCGAAGGAGCTTTTTGAAGACCCTTTGAAATCTATGGAGCAGTCCAAGCGGTGGAAGATCAAAAGCGATTATGGGGATATTGGTTTTAAGTACAGAGACGATGAAACAATTGCTTATATAGCTTCTAGAATGCCTGCTGTTTATTCTGCTTGTTATAGAGTTCTCTGTGAGGTATAAAAGATTCAAATTTGTTGGGAATTTTTAATTTTTGGGGCCGAATTTAGTAATTATATTGTACAAATGAGCTTCTGGGGATTCTTTTTTTTCGTTTCTATGGTTGTCCCAAATGAAGAGATAAGAGTTAGTAATATATAAAGCATTAGGCTCCGTCGAAAGTTTGAGACTTCTGGATGAAAATTTTTGGTTAGATTTAGTTTCTGATAGCTTATGTTTCTTGGCATCAAAAAGAAGCATTAGGGTTTGTATTTGGAAAACAAATATCCTTTTTAGACCAAGAAACAGAAGTAGGGAAGATTTTAGCTTAAAGTACTCATAATAAGATGTTACACGCTGCTCAATGGGTCGGTGGTTTTTTAGTTTTGTGGTGCTTTGATTTAGAATATTGCTGTGAAGTAATATGTTGTTGTTAGGTTCGCAGGAGGATACCTGGTTTCTCCCCAGCAAAAGTGTTAGATTTTGGTGCTGGAACTGGTTCAGCTTTTTGGTGAGAACTTGGTTTCATTGTCTGCTATTGGTTTCTGTGAATTGAGATATGTGGTGCTATTGAATTTTTGTTCATAGTGCAGACTTTGATGAAATTTGACTGATGTGTCCTCAGGGCATTGCGAGAAGTTTGGCCACGGTCTTTGGAAAAAGTGAATTTAGTGGAACCATCTCAATCAATGCAGCGTGCAGGTCAGAGCCTCATACAAGGTAATTACTAATCTGCAATGTTTTATGATTATGCTCAATGGTGGGTCATCCTAGTATTCCTCTTTGCCCTTTTCAATGGCATGTGCTTTCATTTGATTATAAGTTTACTTTGGTAAATAACATCACGTTATTGTGAACTCCCCATATAGTGTAACTCAGACTGGCATTGGATTAATGATTAATCCAGTCCCGACCTTCTCCTTAGGCCTTCCTTCTGATATGGTCTACATGAACAATATCATGGGATACTGGGCCCTTTAAGCAGTTGGGTGGGTAGTCTTTACAATTATCACATGACTTGCTATATTATTCACCTTTTTTTTCCATTTTCATCAAACTTATACAAGACTAGCAAGATTCTGATGTTAATATGTCATAATTATTTTAGGTATGAAGGATTTACCGCTTATACATAGCTATGGCAGCCTTCAAGCACTAACTAAAGATATCAGCAAGTCTGAGAGGGAACACGACCTTGTAATTGCTGTAAGTAGTATCCTTCAAGATTCTTTACTTGTTTGGGCCGAAGTGTTATCTTTTGGCATTTGCATGTATCTTTCTCTTCAATAAAGGATCTTTCAAATCACTGCACCTTGATCGTCTGTGGCCTTTGGCTGGTGCTAATTAATGTTTATTATCTTGGCAATGGGATTAAGTCTTACGTGCTTGGAGAGATACCATCACTGAAGGACCGAATTACAATAGTGCGCCAGCTTTGGGATCTTACACAGGATGTTCTGGTACAATTTTAAGTTTATCAATGAGTTTATGTCTCAGTTTGTGTAAATATGCACGATAGAGGAGTTTTGATGATTTACATGACTATTTACTGATACATGTTATGCTTAGAAAACATGATTTGATGTTTGTCCAATCCTGACATGTGGGGAGTGCTTGTTAATTATAGCTCTTGTTGAATTTAGCCTGTTATCATGGAATGTTTTAATTTGGATGTTTCCAATTTTCTGGCTGATCTGTTTCTCTTTGATTCGATTTTCAAATGTGAACTAGGTTTTAGTTGAACCAGGAACACCACAAGGATCTATTATCATATCTCAGATGCGTTCTCATATATTATGGATGGAAAAAAGGGTGAGTCCATTAGCTGTTACAGAGAATGTCTGGTGTTAGTTATTAACAGTTGAACTAATTTTCATCTATTCTTCTGATACTATGTTCATGACCTAGAAATGCCACAAATCTAAAGACGCAAACAGGGAAACTTCTAAGAATTTGGTGACCCTCAGAAGTGGTGTACATATAGTTGCTCCTGTGAGTATAAATTTTGTCTCCTATACTTTCCTTTTTTCCAGTATAATACACTCCCTGACTCTTTTACCCACTTTTTCCTTCTTATACCCTTTATCTTTTCAGCTTAAATAAGTGGTTCTATTGATGCAGTGTCCTCATGATGGGCGTTGTCCATTGGAGAATTCTGGAAAATACTGTCATTTTGCTCAGCGCTTGCAGAGAACAACATCACAGCGTGCATACAAGGTTTCTCTTCGACCCATTTCCCATTTCATTTGGTCATTACGCATGCAAAACTAGCATATTCAATGCTTTGTGTATTTAAATGCCAATATTGAGAATAAACTTTTCTCGATTGTTCTATTGCTTTAGGCTTTATCATCCGTAGCTGGCTGATCTGCCACATGCTTTGTACCAAACATTACGTTATGATGACACTGACAGAGTTACCAATGGCATATTTGATATTACCATGTATTGATTAGTGTCATTATAGTTCTTTGTCATTTGTTAATGGTTTTTTACGAATCCGCCAGTATGTCTCAGCAGATATAATTTTTTTCTCTATTTTTATTTCAAAAACTTCAAATTATGAAGTGTATCATTTGTTGATATTATGTCTCTTCTATCCATGATCGTTTTGTAGCATTCAAAGGGTGAGCCTTTACGTGGCTTCGAGGATGAAAAATTTAGCTTTGTTGCCTTCAGACGAGGACAAAGACCTAGGTTAGTAGTCTTTAAGTGTCGTGCTCAAATTTGTGAATCGGGTTTAAATAATTTTCTGAAAACTTTATTCCCTCATTCCTTCTGGCTAGTATTAGCTTTATTGTCTTCCTCCCGAATTTCACTTCCTTTTACTTTGATCAGAGAACCTTGGCCTCTTGATGGTATAAAATTTGAAACATTGAAGGAACAGCACGCTAAAAGAAATCCAGAAGATCTTGAAATTGACTATGGTGCATTTCTCACACTCTCTTCCCATTATTTCTTTCTTTGAACTCCCCTTGGAAAACTATATATTTTTTTTTTAATTTAATATTTGTTCTCTCATGACAGAGAATCTAATTAAACTACAAGCTGAAGCTGAACTTGTGGCATATGAGAAAAAGGATAATGTTTGTTATGACTCTGACACAAACGAAGACAATGTTGTTGATGGAGGGGAGAAAGAGGATAAAGAAACAAGCCGCGCTGATCTCGGTGGGGGTTGGGGAAGGATTATTTTCAGTCCAGTACGAAGAGGCCGTCAGGTATCAATGGATGTTTGCCGATCCATCGCAAGGGATGGCTCAGAAGGGTCATTTCAGCATCTGGTCCTCACAAGAAGCAAGAATCCTACTTTGCATCATCTGGCCAGAAAATCTCTCTGGGGTGATTTGTGGCCCTTCTAAATCAAATTTACATTTTTATATTTTCTTTTTAATTTGTTGTTCCTTGAATTCAGTAATGTACATACAAATCTTCTATATCCTAAATAATGTTAGGTGGGTTTATTTTTACCTTAATTTTTATTCTGAATATTTATATTTTAATAAGAAAATTTATTAAAAGATATTTTTAATATAAATTACTATTAAGCACAATACAGTTTAAATATATATAAAAAATAATACTCTTGATACAAATTAAAATCTATTCACCTATAATTTTTCATTTTAAATTAAAAATTTTTTCTTTAATGTTAAAATAATTCATTAGAATTTTTTTATTATTAACTCATGAAAAAAAATTATTAACTTATGGAGAAAAAATTAATTTGTGATAGAATTAAAACGATGTAAAGATATTTCTTACATGTTGATTTTATAAATTATTTTTATAGTTTATAAATTATTTATGATGAAATCAATGAAATATTATTTTTGATTGTGCGTATTTATTTTATTTTAATTAATTATATTTTAGTAACTCTTTATTTTTATAATATTTTATATTCAAAATTTTATATTACTTTTTATAAAAAATAATCAAATATATAATCTTTTTGCTTAGTTTTGTAGTTTTTTTTTATCATATTCTATTGTTGTATATGGTGATTATATATATATATAATTAAAAAATAAGTAGATTAAATATTTTTATGAATATTAAAAAACAACACAAATAATAAAAAATTAATTAAAGATATTTTGGATATTTATAAGGGTATATAAATTAAAGATTACTTTTATATTTTTTAATAAGTAGATAAAATAAAAAGATATGCAGAGTAAAAATTAGGGCGTAAATAAATTCATTCATGATCCCTATTATTATTAATATTGTAATAATAAATTACTTCTTTTTTTTTTTTTTCTCTCTTTCTACATACACATATTTGAGTAGGCGCCACACCTGATGTTAAAATTAAAAATTTTGTAACAAATAATATTCTATTAATTATATATTTTTAATAGAATAATAAAATAAACCACAAAGAACGTCTTTTTATTTTTAATAAATTTTCACGCGTTCCAATCACATTCCATCCTATATATAAAATACAAATTATAATATTTATGATAACGTGATATGACTTAATTAAAATTTATATTACCTTTTACACATTATGCACATGATAATAAGATATAAATTGTTTTTTAAATATCTAAAGTTTATGTGAACATTGCATACATTACTGCTTAATGCCCCTTCTAGAATATGACCACTTACACTTAAATGTTGTAGTGTATTCAATAAATTAAATCATAATACGTTAATTATATTTTAGATATATCAAATACACCATTAACATAATGGATTCCATCAATTAAATTACGCATTTTAATTTTTGTTGAAATTAAGGTGATAAAAAAGAATTTATTCATTTCCTAAATTTCAAAGAGGCGGCTTCACTTGTGGCATCTCTGATTTATTAAAAATTGAGGTGGAGGAATCTAATTAGTCGTATATATTATATTAACTATACATTCGGTATACCTAAGTGTTCTCTCTTCTTCCTCAATTCTTTGCACTCAATACCACACAAAACGTGCCAAAGTAATATTCAATTTCAGAACAAACCAGACTCCGAGGAAAACAGAGAAACGTAGACGATAAACTACGAACTGTCCAGCTTTTCAAGACAAAATAATAATAATTAAAAAAAAATGTTGGGAAACAATCAGTATGTGCGTATAGATTTAGATCCATATGAGTAATAATATATGGTACCGTACATTTCTTTATATTTGAATATTTTTTTTACTCTTTAAAAATATAAAATTTTTAAATAATAATATACCATTATCATATTAACTTATTCACATGTTTATACTTAGATCTCTGACATTATTAATTAATTTTTATTTTTTTAATTTTTTATGTACTTATATTTGTGTTTGTATATATTAAAAATTCTGTCATGATAGGATATATTTGTAAGTATAGTTATTTTTAATTTTTTTCTTGTGATTCTCTATTTTTATTATTATTTATATTTACTTTTTCTTGTTACTTATAAGTTGAAACTTTTTATTAAAAATTAAATATCGTAGCAAATAAAAGAGAAAATATAAATATTATATACAGGATTCTTTAAAAATAAAATTGATAGATATAAAATAGTAATGCGACGAGAAGATGAGGAAGGTAGGCGCGTGAAAATCGAAGCAAATATAAAGTGTTATTATTCGATGGCAATCTGTCTAACTATTGTCTTATAGCTACCTAATACTTGAAATCAATTCACATAGAACTAAATCATTGAAATTTATTGTTCTTAATGTACACAATGTCAATGGCTATAACAATACTGTTAAAGCAAAAGAGAATCAGCGAAGGAATCTAACTGCTGGTCCTGGTCCTCGGACTCATTGAGAAGTCGTTGATATTCTTCAAAGATTTCATTGAACATGCTGTAATTTTCTTCTTCAGGAACGAAATCTTCTTCAGGAACATGCTGTAATGAAATATCGCATGCATTAACCAGACTGCAACTTTCTTCCGAAACTTGTGCTTCTTTACTTGCTTCTCCAAGATCAGACCAACAGGAAGAAGCTGAAGTAATGTTAAGTAATGAATCTGTAGTAATACCCAAGTTGTTGTTTCTTGTGATGGGGTTTGAACAAACCCTAATGGCTTTTGGTAGATAGACTATTGGCTTTGTTTTCTCTTCTTCTTCTTCATTGTTTGTTATCTCCCGCTTCTTCTTGTTCTTATGTTTGGAGTATTGAGCATTTTTCTTCTTCTGCTGCTGTTGTTTTTCTGCTGTTGGGTTCCCTTTTAGTCGTTTGCTGAGATGGGAATTCCAGTGGTTTTTAATCTCATTGTCGGTTCTACCTGGTAATCTCTTGGCAATGAGAGACCAACGATTACCAAGAAGAGTATGAAGCCGGAGAATTAAGTCTTCTTCATCAGAAGTTATGTTTCCTCTTTTTATATCCGGCCGCAAATAGTTCATCCATCTTAGCCTGCAACTCTTCCCACATCTAAGCAACCCTTCACAATAAAATCATTGAACAAAGCAAACAAATCAAAAGGCAAACAAACAAACAATTTGAAATTGTAATTAAAATGCTAGCCGAGAACAGAAAATACAAGAATATTTACCAGCTTTCTTGGGCAAATCTCTCCAATGTCCTTCTCCATGTGTTTGAATGTAGTTAACAAGCAAACTATCTTCTTTCAAACTCCATGGACCTCTATGCAAACCAACTTTAGAACAACATGGAGCTCTTCCCATTCTTTTTCAGTTTTCTACAAAACGTCTTCTGAACTGATGGGCACAATAAAAGAGAGACACGTTCTCAAAGTTCAGTACATCTACATGAATCGTTTATGAAGAGTAAATGATAATTCCTATGTATGTATATAGGATCACATGCTTTTAAAAAATATAATAATAATAAGATCACATGCATAAAAGTCTAACGATATCTATCGAGAGAGAGAACGTGTCGTTTATTCAAACCAAAGTGAATCTTTGGTGCATGTGGTTGAATTATTTCTATATTTTTATCAAATTTTATAAAAATTCAAAGCTCAACTAACCTTCTCTATCTGCCTTTCTATGAACTGAGTTTTTTTACTTTTGCTCCATCTGATTTTCTAATTAATAGTAAACAGTACACTCAAATTTAAGACTAAACAGTGTTCTTTCGTTTGTCTTTGGTTAATTTATAATAACATGTCTTGCATGTGCAAAGCATGATAAGAAATCATTGTCCATTTTAAGTTAAAAAATATATATGGTCTGTGCAGCACTTTTTTCCATGCTTCCACATGAAACATATGCATCTTATTAAAATGCGAATTATATATTTTTTGTCAAGAAATTTTGAAAACAAAAAATTAATTGTTTTCAAAAGAGTCTTGTGCATTACTTCATCTTGGTTGAGTTATTGTTGTTTTTATAATTTTTTTCTTTCACAATTAATTGAGAGCTCTTTTACCTGTATTTAAATTTGAAGGTGTATATAAAAGCAGAGTAAAATTTGGTTGCGTAAAATTTAAAAAAAAAATAAATAAATAAATTTTGAAAGTATATACATTATATGATAATCATAATTAGTAAAGAATAAAAAATATTTGAAACTTAGATGTTTGGTTAAAAAGAAATTTTAACCGTACTAAGTTAAAAAATACTTATTTTTACTTCTATTATACTTATATTTTTTCTCAATGCAACTTTGGTTCTCATTTATATTATTGAAACAATAGAGCTCCAGAAAATATATAAAATAAGAAAAATGTAGGCAAACAAAAATGAAAATGAATCTTTTTTTACTTCATTCAATTTAAATGACCTTTTAATTAAATTTTAGGGTCAAAATATATATATATTTTTTTAATTAAAAAAGGGATAATGCAATGAAAATAATCAAAATTGTTGCCCTTTTTATTTTATAAGAATTACGCTAATCAAAATCTGTTTTTGACAAAGGGAAACTTCTTGAGCTAAAACCATGGCGTTTCAATAGTAACTTAAATTTTCTGTAATTTTCACATTTTAAATAATTTAATGTAATCTAATTAAAATTAATCGTGGATGGGGAGAAAATCCTGATCCTTGATTATAAAAACCCACGATCTCGGAAGGTGGCTTGGTAAAATATGGTGGAAAAAATGAATGCGTAGAAAATATATCTATATACCTCAAATAAAAGTTGACCTTTCTCATTTGTTGGTTTCTGTAACATATGATCCGACCACCTTTAGTCTTTTTGAGTTATAATTGGGCGATTCTAATTTATTGGAGATTCTAAAATCAAAAGAGTGGACAGGCAGAAATGGGTCTCATTCCCCAAGAATTTCTCAAAGTACAGAGATACAGCTAGCATTCGAAGGGATTGGCTGCACTACATTGGTATTTTCAATATTTAAAGTAAATTAATTAAAATATTAATATATAACCTCAATCGTAAAACTTAAAATAAGTTTTTTATTTTAAGTTTTGCATAAATTTTGTATTTTATATTTCACTGATATGCTCCAATGTGCCGTAACCAACTTCGGATTTGAAAGAAACAATTGCTAGGTTTTATGTGCTAATGGTAATTACGTTACAACTAACAGTCAACTCAAATGAATAAGCCAACTCCATACAGCTACATGAATCGTAATTATTATTCAAAATCAATCAATCAAAACATTATATGTCGTTGTTGTTGTTATTATTATTGTTGTTATTATTGTAATGTGACCATCGGATCTGGGTTCCGTGGACCCTTCATTGAGAGGACATCTTTCTTTTTAATAAATTGTTAAAGATATGGATCTTGATTTGACCCGCAACATTTATTAGTTGAACAAACCGTTTTAGATCATACGGTACAAGTGGAACCAAGAATTGTGAAGTTTGCTTCCGCCGTGGCTTAATTTCTCTGGATTTTGCAGTGGGTTTACTGTAAATTGCTCAGTTTTCAAAATTGTGATGGTCCTCGTCTATCCCTTTTAAGTTGTCTGTACTTCAAATCAACTTTCTGCTTTAGGAAATCCATGGTATATCATAAACGCTAGATGGGTTTAGTTTGGAAATTAATATGGAAAACATAGAGTGTTGACAGGACACAGAATTGAAAGTCAAACTGAAAACAGAAAACATGGAAAGTTGGAAACAGAACCCACCAGCCTGTAAAGGGAAATCCGGAAACTTCTGCTTCAAAAACCATGCAGCAAAGATTATGAACGTCTATCATGTTGCCCACGTGTCTTCCATATCATTCATTTGTTTCCCCCAAGATTTTAATCGCCATTTACATGGAGGGCAGAGCAAAATAAAGCAGGGAAATATTAAGTGATGCCGGAATTGCCTTCACATACTCAAGCAATGCAACCATAAAACAAAATAAAAAGAATCATATAATAAAAATTTATATAATATGACAATACATTACAAAAGCCAGTTTTTGAAAACTGGTCAGAGCTATAATCATATGGAGGGAAAAAAAAATGATAATGATGCGTCATGCCAGGTGGCATAGCATGACTAGCTTGTACATTCCATTATCTGTATGAAATCATTTCTTATGTGTTAAATGTACTGCGAGTGCAGATGAACAGAATGCAATATGAACTTAACCTTGATCACATGTGCAAAAATTCGAATCAGCGTCTTCAAAATGCCCAACATCCATGGCAAATTCCTGTTATATTTGCCAAAATGTTAAAAGCTCTCAAAGGCGAATGGGTAAGCCATAATTGTGGTAGGTTCGAATCCTTCCATCCCAGCTTGCAGTAACAATCACGAGACCCCACAAGTGAGTAGTAGTTAAAATGCTCTGGCAGCCACTCCTCAGAAGTTTCAACTTGGATTTACAGAGAGGTGAAATTGCTTTTGAACTTGAATTGGGAAGTTTCTCCTCTGGCCAAGTTGCGGCACCTCTAGTCATGTGCTCTAACAAAAACCCCCGTGCATGAGGGAAACAATCTGATGGAGAGTGAGGCACATGTTGGTCTATATCCCCGTCTAGATTGTGATGTTCATGCCCATTTTCGAGGTTATTTCTCTGCATGTCGCTACCCAATGTTGAAGATGCAAGTGCTCCTGGCATGGCTTCCATGCCAAACCAAGGTACAGCAATTGATGCATTGCTGGAAAGGAAACTCTCACAAGACCAAATGCTCTTTCCTCGGGAAGAAGACTTGTCCTGGTTTGCGTAGTTCCAGACGTAAACATTGGAATCCTCACTGGCCGAGACAACATGTTTCCCATCAGTGGCAAAAGTTGCAAACATCTGGCTTCCTGTGACTCGGTAGCCTGATGCTGGAAGAGGAAACAACTTCAATGTCAACAATTGGTAATCAGAATTGAAAATAATTTGAGAACATAAAAACATAAAATATCCTATAAAATACTGCCAAGAATCATTACTTGCAATTCAACCAAGCAAAATCCAGAATTGCAAGAGCTTATGGCAGTAGTATACTGATGACTTTTAACTGAGATCCTTTCACGCACGTTGGAAAAAAATAAATGAATAAAAGTAAGAGAAAGTAAATACAGGAACAAAAACCCACCTTTGAATTTGCAAATGACATCCTCCCCAGAAAGTACTCGGACAAGTGAATCAGCAGATGTGACAATTACTTTGCTGGGATCACTTGGAGAGAACTACAAAATGAAGTACGCGATAAGCATTTTCATCGGCTTAGTAATGAGAAAGAAATGAAACAAATTAATTAACATCCACATAAAATAAGGAAATTAAACTTTATTCACCTGAAAGCCAGTTATCTTTTTGCCTGGTAACTTCTTTTTGCTCTGTAAGCATATTTGTGTGTGCTGATGCAATTGATTATCTGTCTCACAATAACATGATCAAATGATACTCAGACAGGTATGGTAATCATTCAACAAAATCATTATTGATATACCCACGTGTAGCTAGTTGAAGAAAATCCTCATTTTTTATTTATTTTTTTTTTATTTAACTATTATATAGAGCATCAAGTTACATCAATTTAACGATCTCAGACTAAGGTATTACACTGCAGCTAATATCAAAACATTCATCTCATGTAAATCAGTTCCAGTGAAAAGTCAGTTTCTCCAAATCTGGATAGCGGGCTATGCAAAAGTCATAAAATCATCATAGCAGTCAAGTCTCTTTTCATGATTTATGTCAAGATCACAATCTGAACAAAGATGTATGAATATACACACCGGAAAAAAAAAAAAAAAAAACATTTGCAGGATTAATTTTCGTGAAGTTACTTCATTCCGTATTATTTTAGATCACTCAATGACCTAATATATATATATATATGCAAATCAACTGATAACAGCATCGAATATTCTAGTATTGTCTGCTGATTTGTAGCATACAACAAAGTTGGCTTCAAGTTATATAAATGCGTACCTATGATATCATAGAAACGGCAGTTGCCAGTCATAGAACCGACTATTCCTCTCTGCCATAATCAAGCAAAGAGATTTCTTTAAAAATATATACTTTCAAAAAAATTTCATTCATTGCCAGAATACCAGCAAAAATTCATCACACCTTTCCATCAGGGAAATAACATACAGCAGAGACGATATCTCTTATATCAGTGTAATCCACAACCCGACAGCGACGCACTTCCCAGATGCGAACTTTCCCATCAATTGAACCGCTAATGAAATAATTATCATCCATGGGATTAAAAGCAACGCAGGTTACTGCAATTAATAACAACAATACTAACATATCAAACTCAGAAATTGAGAGATATAAATGAAATTACAACAATACAGATTAACAAACATTAACCCATTGATCATTAGTCTAAAAGGAACTGCACTCAAGTAAGACGCTCACCATAATTATTATGAGAAAATACTCTCAGACATCTGTCACATCCCACTTGCCATAGACGAACTGTCTGATCGACAGAGGATGAAAGCAGAAACTGCAGTGTGTACAAAGAAGATACAAGCAAAATTAGTTCTATACTGTTCAGGAAAATAACAGGTTTGTAATTCAATTATGTCAAACTTCTAGAAATTGAACAGAGGTCTTATTATGAATGGATTCAGCCCAGTCAAATCGTTTTGAGTCAAAATAATACCCACCCCATTCTTAGACCATGACAGATCCAGAACCTCACTGCTGTGCCCGTGGAACTCATGCAAGGGCTTCTCCAATAGGCGGAAGACCTTTGGTGGTAAAATAACGCAAGTAGAGTCTGATGATTTTCTAAAATTCTTCACCTTATCTATTTTCTCTTTATCAACATCAAAAGGAGTCAGTTGGGACAGGTGATTGCTTGTGAAGTATAGGCACGAAGGATCAATGTCTTGAATATCAAATGTATCCAATTTCTCATCCTCATTGACCTTCCACACCCGCACAGTACCATCTTCACCGCCACTAGCCAAGTATCGTCCATCAAGACTAAACTTCATAGTCAAAATCGAACCCTCATGTGCCAGAAATTCTTGTCCAGTATAAAGTGATGATAGTTCCTTTGATCGTTTTTTCAGCGGATGCACTCGAACTCTTCGCATCCCTGCTCCCAATATTAGTTCATGGTCACCAGCTTTTGAATTAGCACTCCCCTGTCTGTCAATAATGCGTGTCACAACACCCAATTTCTTTAACCAGCCTCTCCTCGCTTTCTTTTCTCCATCAACCAAATCCCTCGCTCCATCATCTCCTCTACTCAGAAGTCGCTGAACCCAAGGAGATGATGACCCAGAAGTTCCCACAAACTCATCAAAACTAATCGACTGACTTGAACCTGCTTCCTGTAGTCTGTTCTGTATTGCATTTCGACCATTGTCAGCCACCGACAACTCCATTCCCTTATCCATATTCTTGATTCCATGAGCAAAATTATCTTCCAAATCAATATTTTCTGATACACCCTGTGCTTCATACGGCTTAGGAGTATAGGAAGATTGATTTACTACAATCTCATCTCTCAAACCCGAAGTCCTTAACACTGCCCACCTATTTTCTGTAACTCTGTCAATATCGAGCACAATTTTACCATAAGATACATCATCTGAATCTTCTGTACTCATCAAATTTCGATATAAACTCAAACCCATCAGTTTTAAAAACTTCTGCCGCCGCTCACTAACACTTTCAGGATATTTAGTCCAAATTGCATACTTTGAATAACCTGAAACACTATTGACTGATTCAACGCTAGAACTACAGCCCTCAGAACAATCTGAATCACGATCAGACACGCAAGAAATCTCGTCACGGGTACCAAAGAATTGAACTTCTTCCTCTTCACTATAACCACCCGCCATCCCATGAAAATCTGAATTGAGAAAATAGTAAAAGAAACTTTCTATCAAATCCTTGGCCAAGTTATAAACTCTTCTATTAAATTGCACGGACACAACACATACAATCAATCAACAAATACAAATCCAAAGCAAACACAGATCTTGTGACAAATTATACAGTCCGCAGTGATGAACATCGCAAACGATAGAAAACAAACTCTCTGACTATCCAAGAACGAAATTAACAATCAAAGCATAGCATTTGGATAAAATCACAGGCCAAGAAACACAAGTTAACAAATAAACGAATCATAACCAGAAACTTCGAAAACAAAACAATGAAGAGATTTGTTCACCTGGGTCAACGTAATACTCCAGTCAAACCCAGAAATCTAGGAGGATTCCCACTTCCGAAATACCCTCTTTACGATAAAAGTTCCAAAGTTCCCATTTGGATAGGCAAAGAATAACATAAAAATACAACTAAAAAATGAATAAAATACAATATTTCCTTGAAAAAACAATAATGGAAAGGTCAAAATAACCTCCGGTTTCGGTATCAATAGGAAGAATGCAGAGAAAAGGGAAGTTCCTTCGAGATGAAAGAGGATTTCTTTTTGTTTGTTCTCTTCGCTTTCCCATTCAAGCAAGGTACCGTAACATGCAAATTTTTTCGCCTACTCGATTTTGTCGTTTTGCTCTTTGGTCCCATTTGGTTATGACATTTTTCAAAGTTTAACTTAGGTTAGTTAAACTCCATTCTGTTTTCCCCTCATAACTTTATTGTAGCATCGGTTTGACCAACAGTCTAAACTCTTTATTATTTTTTATTTTTATTTTCAATTAATGTTCTAAATATTTTTATAAATTGATGTTTAATTTATATTAAATTAATATTTTTCTAGAGCATAAATTTCAATTTGTAACTTTAAACTGATTTTTCTAAATTGTGAATTGGTTCCAAATTCGTCAAAATGGGAGAAAGTGTCAACTCACAAGTTTGCCTTCAAATTCTTCATTTAATAAATGCTACGGAATCGATCAATGGAGACTTTTTATGTCCGGTCGTTTTAAATAATATAAGCTTAAATGTTGTGTTGGTTTATTATTTTTCACGTCAAACTCATGTTTGTGTCATACCAACTTTATCCATTTGTCACTTGTAGTAATATTATTACATTTTTTTATTTTTTTTAATTTATACTATGTGATTATAATTCATTAAAAAGATCTAAAAAAAAAGAATGAAAATGTAATTTCATTTAAATCAATTTACTATTAACTATTTTAACTTTTACTCTCACTAGTTAAATAATTAAGACTTTTCTTGTTTGTACCGTAACTTAATTGAGATATAAATTTTTAATAATTAAATTATATAATTTATTGCTTAAGACTAAAAGTCAAAAAATTATAATAATATAATTTTGTAATATTTACCATTAAATTGTATAAATATAAAAAATCTGATTAACTTGACTTAATTTTTTTATTAAATTGAGCATAAATTTTAATTTATTAATTTATGCAATTTAATAATAGATATAATTATTGATTTTTTTTTAATACTACTTTTTAATTTTAAAGATTACTTATTAAATTACATTAGATCGGCTTGACTCAATTGAACTTTACTTATCTTTCTTTCTATCTATCTATCAACCACACACATAAAATCAATAGAAAAATTATATGATTCAGTATTTTGTTAAATTTTCGACTATAAACATTTTTAATATAAAATTAGTAAAAGACAAAATAATGCATTAATAAATCAACGTTTTGTACAAAGATTTAAACAATTTTTTTCTTAAAAAAGTTACTAATCCAATAATTTTTTTTTTAAAAAAATAATTCCACATCAGAAATAGATATAATCATACTAATAATAATAATAATACAATTTATAGCTCACACCGACTCCTGGATGGTGATTAACAATAACAGGTTATGCATAGTAATTGTCTCAACGTTAAAGTATAAAATATGATTGCTTGGTACACCTGACATCACATCATCGTCAATGGCACCGTCAATGGCAACAATGCGATCCAAACTTCTGAATCAATTTTGATAGAGCAATTTTTTATTTTTATTTTTATATAAATAATATAAAATGAGTCGATTCCAAGTTACTCCACCACCCACAACTTCCATCCAGTTAGATCCACTCGTTTGATGATGATATTCTCAAACATTGTGGTCAATAATGGACTCTTACTAATCAATGAAAGTTCAAACATGGCAACTTCCTAACCAAATTTTCATTCGAACCCATCAAAAATCTATGACTTCATTCAACATGACAAATCCATGGAATTATGGAGCTGTAAATCTCTCTTTGTTATCCAAATGCTGTAAAATAAGCTTTCCTTTTCATGGTTAATTAAATTGGGTACAATTACTACTGTTTGATGATTTGTCTGTATGGAAGAAGATGGACACATGCATGTTAGTACAAAGCAACAAAACAGCCTCGATTATGATTGCAACCCAATTTATTGGCTTGTCTTTTGCCTTCGTATGATGAATTCTCTTTTGCAGCTTTTTGCAGACAAATAACTCAAATCTATAACGACCTTTGCTTTGTCCCCAACCACCGGAAGAAGAAATAAATAAATAAATTACTTTATCCAAATACTCTTTTATCTTTTCTGATGATGTTTTTTTGGTTCATGCCAGGACAGATAATTTGAGCAACAAAAGTTGGTAGATAATTTGGTACATGGGCTTTTTTATTTTCTTCCTTCTTTTACTTAGAAGAAAATCCCTGTTCGTGTCACATCACTTTTAGCATCATCTCTTTCAATCACTGGTTAGATTGGCAACCGACCCACTATAAAAATTCTTGTGTTAAAAGTCGATTGCTGACTTGATGAATGGTATAGCATGGTTTGTATGATTCAGAGATCTTTTAGGCGGATTTGGTTGTCCAAAATCTCATGAATCATATTAAATATAGATGTGCATTTCAAAGTTTGCAACTAGTGAGTGTTGCAATTTTTTTAATATATATATAATTAAGACTAAGAAATTGCAGATGATGTAGATGGCGGGTCAGTGCTCATTCAACAGCTGTGCGACACCCAGCTGGATTTTAATGAACAGTTAAAAGAGGCGGTGTGGGGTTTGAAACGTCCAAGAGCAAACAAGAATTGTGCGTCTTTCATTATTATTCTGTGTCGTACATGAACAAGTACTAGATACAGAGGACAATTATACACAAGTCTTCGACTCATCACTGATTTCTGTTTGGATTTTACACGAACACGTTGAAGTTTATCTAAATCAGCAGAATGTGTAAAATGTATTTGTTGAAATGTCTAGCTTAAACATCAATAATACTTGGACGGAAAAAGGGTGTTCAGCGCTAGCCAACCAAGCTGTTGTGTCGGTGATTCCTGTATTTTGTGTATAATTTGGATGAGGCAGCATGCATGATGCACCTGGCCCGCTTGAAAGAATTGATGATTTAGTAATTGTAGTCAAGGCTCAACATCTGAGCCCATGGAAAACGAAATCCACCAGGCCCAGAAGACAACTGGAAAGTTCAAAGAGGCATAAACCACCGATTGCGATTACTTTGAATGGAAAACTTCCAGCATCTTGAAACCACTTCCCATTTCGAATAGAAATGAAAAATGGCAACCCGTAATTCCAAATTGTTTCGGAAACTGTCGAACAAAGATTAAGGTTAGAAACATGGGCTTTGTCTTTGTGGTCCAAAATCAGTCATCTATTCCTTATTTGGAACTATCGTACATTTCATTTCCTGAAGGTATTTCTCACTATTTCATCCTCTCAATCACTAAACAACCAAGTGGGCACAGAAAATTTGAGCCTAGGATCTATCGTCAATAGGTTTAGTTTGGTCTACATAAGCAATACTTAAATAAGGAAAAAGAAAATGGAATGCATGTTTCAAATTTTAACCATTTTATTATCATTATTTCTTCTGTGCTTTTCTTCTATTGATGGATGTCTACATCATTTCCAAACACTTGAAACATAGTAGAAGAAATCATTCCATTCCTTAATTTAATGGTGTACACTTTGGTAATAAATCATTTCAAATGAGAAGCTAAAGACAACCTAAAACACGAAGCATTAAACCACCGTTTAATCTAGTAAACATTTGATTTCAGTTCCCTTCTTGTAAGTTTCTTCATACTCTATATATCAACAAAATTTGTAATCCAATAAATGGGTCATTTATTTTATTTTGAATTAGGGTCAATGAAGGCTTAGAATAAAATTTGTGATCCAAAAAGGAAGTTTGGACCTTAGAATTCGCTTGACTTTCCCCTATAAAATCCAGGCGCTGTTTTTGGGGAATAATATTAATACTAGTCCATGCAGTTCTTTTACGAGGCGCTGTCCATGATGCTTTCGAACGCTGCGTTTGGCTCCACGAAAAATTATTAAAATGACAATCACCATAATCTCCTCCGTCGATCCATCCGATCAAAGATCAACTTGTCTGAATGACACACGCAACTCTTACTATACTAAAAACAAAACTTATTTTGTATTATTTTTATATATTACTTTGGTGGACATTTAACTCATCAGAGATTTACTGGTTCCTACTAAAATCTCTCCCATGGAGAAACTCAGACTAAGTCAACGGCTGTAATGAATTTAATCAGCTCATACGAATTTTTAACTTACTTTTTGACAATATATGATGACAGGTAAATTACATCCGGCACCCCAAACGTTTTATGTTTTTCTCAATAAGAACATAACTTTGTTATTTATTTAAATAGATTGCCATGGTGTATTAAGACGACGGCAAAACGTTTCGGTACATTGTAATCTCAATCAAGAAAAAGAAAAATACAAGGCTTTGATGTCATTTATGTGAGGAGGTTAGGAGAATGCAATTACAACGTGCTCGTGACAAAGTCATCGAGTTGGCTAACTTGGGGGATATAATTGTATGCTGACGTGGAATCCACTAGCACACGCGGTCTACGTCAATAGGAAGCCAATCACGTGACATCATCAAGGAAGGAAGGGAGGAAGAAGAAGAGGGTGAAAGGGAATTTTCATCAAGATCAGATGGACGGTTGTGATTAGATTCCTTACTTGGTTGAGTAGGAATTGATTTGGCATGCGCACGAATATTATCTTAAAAAAAAGGTAGTCCCCACACCGCCGCCCACTCCTCCTCACGCTGCACTTTGCTTTATGGGAAAAGTGAGAGAGAAAGAGAAAGAACAGAATTTCTTCATTTTCTCTTCATCAACAATAATTTTTCGTTGGACGCGTTGCGTTATCCGAGCGATTTGGGCTGTTGATTTTTCTATGTAGACTCCACAATCAAAGATGCCCCCACATCTGCCGGCTTCCATTCGCCGCCATTCTTCACCCTAGTATATGCTACTGTGCAGCACCGCTACTATTCTTACAGTAATTTTCCCTTCTGAAGAATATGCAGTTTAGGCCCTAAGTTTTAAGAAATGTCATTTTAATCGAGTATTTTTCTATAATAATCGCAAACGTCCCATATTTGATAATTGTAAATATAAGAGACAGTTCATTATGCAATTGTGTATGAGTGCTAATAGTGCTTTTCGTGTTACCACTTAAACGTACTGCATGATGAGTGAAGTCAGGCCACTAGAAGGGCTCCACGTGCTGCGCTTGTTAAATATAGAGGAATAATTTCAGTTTAGTCCCAATATTTTTAAGAAATGTCATTTTAATCAAGTATTTCCCCATATTTAACTGGGAATCGTACGTATAAAAGAGAATGCATCGTGCGCACATATACATATGTATGCAAAAATCGCTTATTTTATAAGCACTTGAATTTGTAAACATTGATCATGATGGAGTCATTCCATCGAAATGACTCCACGTGTGCTTGTTCCAATGAAAGTGCTTGAGTGAAGTTCAAAGACGGGGCCGGGGAATATGATGGTGATGAAATCATAGTAGTTTGTTTAAAAAGAAACCAAACGCGGTCCTACGGCTGGGACCCAAAGTTGATCAAGATCGCAATTACAATAAAGAATTGAGCCAATCACCACCGTTTAATCATGCAAGGCAGAGATATGCGTCAAGATGGGGCTGCACATATTTTTTGTGACTTTTCACGGTGGTGCCCAGACAATTCGAATCTTGAGTGACAATTGAAAAAACCTACTCTGCCATGTGAACCGTCAAGGGACCGTTTGGGTTGCATTATTTTACAAGTACAGTACAGCATTTTGATTAATTAAGCTTGTGGAAATGCTTTTATGGATGCAAATCAGTATTATTTTGGTGCATATTTTTATTTTCTACTTTGATTATGTGACTAGTATTAACCCATAATGAGATCCTAGTTATGTTATTTGATTTCATGATAATCATGTAATTATTCTCTTCATTAGTCCCATAATTTCAAACATTTTTTTTCATAAAAAGTTAACAAATATATTATTACCCAATATATATATATATATATTCGTTGTAGTTATTAATGAACTATGAATAATCTATGATCTACTATCATAGTTTTCCCAAATAAAGCAGATCCCCAGATGAAAGTGTTAATCCCTCATATAGGCCTGCATGGATATGGTGGTCGATTCGGTTTTGAAGGTTTATGAAATACCTCCGGTTGTTGCAGTTAAGTCATTTTCCATAGCCATGGCTTATTTTAATTTTGCTAATTTTAAGAATATTTATATGTAGTTTAATTTATAAATTTATAAAAGTAAAAATAATGTCACTTTTAAAATAATAATTATTAAGAGTATATTATAGTAACCATAACTAAAAATAATAAATCATTGAATCTAGAAAAATTTTTCAATCAACTGAAATTTGTGTGAATATTTTGATTAAAATATACATTTTATAAAAAAAAAAAAAAAAAAAAAAGAACTTTGAAAATTTCTGTGTCTTTCTTCCAAATTTAAAGGCACATTAGCAATTAAAAATATTTTGTAATGCATTTTGCTTTAATTTTCACGGCAAGTAAAGTCAAATAATTGCGAGGAGTACTTTTCATTACCATGCATAAAAAGCACTTTTGTAGTATGTAGATATTTGTTTTTAGCGATAAATCATACCTTGCAAAAAAAGCACTTAAAAGAATTGGGACCCAAACAGCTTAGAGAATTTCTTTCTTTATTTTTTTTCTTTGAATTTATTACTTGGTTTCTGATGGATATAAAAAGTATGAAATGCTTATGAGTCTGGCTGAAGAACTTGTGTCAATTTATTCAATCCACTCTTGAATCTGTACATTATTCAGGTTACAATTATTACTTCTTCCTATAAGGGCATATAATAATTATTAGCTAAAATTATTTGATATTAAATATTAATAAAAAAAATAAAAATTATTTTAACTGATATGTTTTTATTTCTGAGATTATATAAAATCCAGTACTACCAAATATAGCTTAAATCTAGAACAATACTAACCATAAAACATATCTTAAATACAATATAATACAAAGACAAGTAACAAGAACAAAATCTTCCATACTATGCAAAAATATATTGTGAAGTTACTGAATATAGTTATTTTTTTAATCTTTAAATTAAAATTTTTAATTTAAGTGATAATTTGATATAATATCATGATAAACTTAATATTATGATTTAATATTTAAAATCCTATAAATACCAAAAATTAAAAGTAATTATTTAAATTCAGGTTACAATAATTAATAAATAAAATTGAATTTATAAGGGAAAATTTATTAAACTACTTAATATAATAATTGACTATTCTCTTAACTATCAATTTAAAATTTTTCTCATGAATTTGCAATTTTATATATACATAGGCTTAGACAGTGATAGAGAAATATTAATTCCTACGGAAAAACCCACCTTCGAAGTTTCACATGCAAATCGAATTATAATATTATAATTTAGTCAAATAGATTCCCACAAACAATAAACAATGGAAAATCTCTCATTCTCTCTCTTATACAAATTCAGACACCGCGCATAAAGCAAGGTGAGAAGAGATACATAGGACATCCACAAACAAAATTCCATCCCTTTTCCTTTAATTATAACCGGTTTCAAGAAAAAGTTCTGATTTTTCTCTTCTTTCAAAACCACCGTTACTTCTTTCTTCTCTACACTTACTTTCATCATCCATGGATACTGCTCGGTGGCCAAAGGTATAGAGCAATCAAACGAACTTTATAAAACTTTTGGCTTTTCATGATACATAAAAAGCTTCAGTTGTATGTTCCTTCTTGTTTATTTGCTACTTTTTTACTATTTCTTTGTGTTTATGGCTAGTGCAAAAGTCCCCACTTAATTGGATTTATAGTTTTATCTGTTCCTCTTCAACATATCTTTCACTTTTGCTTACTGTTTTGCCTATGTTATAAAAGAAAAAAAAATGAAGAAGAAGAAGAATTTTCTTTATGATGGAGATGATATAATCTAGGAACATGTAAAGTCTCTTTAACTTGTTTTGTTTGTTTGTTTTATTCTTTTTAATTTTCATCTCTGTGTTTTGTATTTTCACTACTTAATTATCTTTTTAGTTTGATCTCTAAAATTTTTGTTTCTTTGGATTTTTATAGGAGATAGTGGTGACACCCATAGAAGAAATTGTCACAAACACATGCCCAAAACCTCCTACTGGTATTGAGAGAAAGGCAAGGCCACAGAAAGAGCAAGCTTTGAACTGTCCTAGGTGCAATTCAACCAACACAAAATTCTGTTACTACAACAATTACAGTCTCACACAACCAAGGTATTTCTGCAAGACCTGTAGAAGGTATTGGACTGAAGGTGGTTCTCTGAGAAATATTCCTGTTGGCGGTGGTTCAAGGAAGAACAAAAGATCATCATCATCATCTTCAAAAAAACTTCCCGATCTTGTTACACCACCAAGTTTGACACAATCTTCTTCTCATCAAAACCCTAAGATCCATGAAGGTCAAGATCTCAACTTAGCTTTTCCAGGAACTCAAGGTTTCGGAAGTATTTCTGAATTGGTTCAAGTACCCAACTTGGAAAACAACAAGAAGAACCAAATTCCAAATTCTTCATCAACTACAACTACTACTACTACTACAACTCAACACCTTTCAGCTTTGGAGCTGATAACTGGAATCTCATCTAGAGGGTTGAATTCTTTCATGCCTATGCCTATTTCTGATCCAAACACAGTTTACACACCAGGGTTTTCTATTCCAGATTTCAAACCAACCTTAAATTTCTCTTTAGATGGGCTTGGAAGTGGGTATGGAAGTCTCCATAGTGTTCAGGAAAATAATACAGGAAGACTTCTGTTTCCTTTTGAAGATTTGAAACAAGTTCCAAGCAATTCCGATATGGAACAGAATAGAGAACATGGAGATTCATCCGGGTATTGGACTGGAATGTTAGGTGGAGGATCATGGTAAAGATGGATATTGGAAAATAATTATAGGGTCTCTTATATCTTCTTCTCTCTCTTTCTCTCTCTCTCTCTTTTTTTCCCTCTTTTAACTTTATATTAATTTGTTAAGGTGGGGTGACTTATGTTTGAATTTCTTCATTACTAACAAATCATATGATACATGGGTTTTCTTTTCTTAATCTCTTTGCTTCTTCCTTGAATTCTCTCTTCAATTATATCTTCTTTGTCTGTAGCCTTTGTCAATGGTGGGGATTTGAACTTTTGAACCTTATTTTAGGTTAGCTTCAAAATTGAGTGACATGGGATACGCTGTAATACATGGTGATATAGAAGACATGATCAAGATTCAAGCTGCAGCTAAGCTTAAAATCTTTTAGAGTAACAGTCTAATATTTCATGTTAGGGGCAAACTAAAACTGAGTGTCATATGTCACTAGATAGCCATTTACTTGGATTTGTTACAAAAAATAATGTATATTAATGTTCAAGTTTGTAAGGAGTTTTAATCATATTATATGGGTCAAAAGAGTACTCTCTCCTTTCTTTTTCCTTCTTCCTCTTAATTTGTTAATAGGTAATTGAGAATTTTAGGTCCGAGATTCTGACGAAGCAAACTGCAAGACAACTAAAGAAGAAGAAGAAGAAATAAAACCAGGTAAGAAATCTGATGACACCCAAATGACATTGTTGTCATGAAGGCAAAATTCGAAGCTGGGTTAAAATTAGAACCACTGCCACCTGCTTACCGATTTCTAAATCCCAAAAAAACAGTTTTGAAAAAATTGCTTTCATTTCCACCCAAAGCTCACACTCACATTGGCCTCTTGATTATTATCATTTCCATAAGGGATATCTTTGCATTTCAAATCCCACCTCAGCCATTTTTTTTTCCAAATTTAACATTATAAAATTATAAAAATATATGTGGAAACATCTGACAACATCTCCTGACTTTGGTCTTAAAAGGGACCCACAAACATTCCCCTCGGCAAGTGTGATAAAGAATAATTCACCCCACTAGTGTGATGTGATGATCGTCAATCCATCCAGATCTATATTTTGATTTTAAATATAAATGTAAAATAAATAAATAGATAAATAAATCATTAGTTCAATTTTGTTCTTTGCTGGAAGCCACTTTAGTGTGCATAATAACTGGCAATATGAATGTTGGATATTCCAAAACCACCCGCTTTAATGGGGATCTTTTTCTTGCCGAATTCAGAGAGTTCTCTCTTTCTCTTTTTGTTTTTAATTAAGGAAAAAAAAAGTAACAAAGGACTAAAATTTATGTGTCAGGTTGCCGATTTTAATTTGCTTTCTAAATGAGTTGTTTGGGAAACTCGAATATTCAGCCACCCACATTAAAATTTTGGTCCAACTTGACATCCCATTTTAAATTAAAGATCAAAAGATTAGGATAAAAAATTAGATTCAAAAAATATATTCAACAAGGCTGCTATGTATGGAATGGATTGATATAAACGGAAGTGAAATGTATAGCAAAAGCACTGTGTGTAGTTGTTGCTTGGCCTCGATGGTTCATCTAATATTATGACTTTGAACCACCTTTGAGTAGTTTATTTCAATTATATATATATATTCTAAATATTCAATGTCAAGAGGCTGCTACCGTCTGCCAAACCCAAATAAAACATGCTGAAAATGCTTTTGTTTCTTTGTCCATGTAAATCCCTATTTGGGTAACGTTATATTGAAGACAAATTAATTTAATCTAGCCTTCATTCATAAGTTACTTATAAATCTTTGCACTCTAGCTTAAAAGAAAATAAGCGAACAAAATCTGGACTAAACTAGAAATTTAGGGTCAAGTCACAACAGAGATACATGTACCATACGTTTTTACACTTGGTACACTCATTTTTAATTTTCAATTTTTGTTGTCCTTTCAAACTTTCTATCATAATAAATGCATCTTTGCCACAGCCCAATCCATAAATCCATCAACGGCACCTGCAAGCAATGTCGCATCATTACAGATTACTAAGCAAGCATCTAGTTAAGTTCATTGACTACAATGCAAGATGCAAATAATTTCATTCGATCTCAGCCCCATTGTTTTATTTGGTTTCACGTTCATCAGCATTTAATAATTCGGGTAATGTTAAATACCCCTATCTATACAAGCAGCAGCAAATGTCAAGAGAAAATATAACAAAATTTTCCATTTGGTAATTATTCTGATGAAGGGAGCTATACGTATTCGCTTCACGAGTAAAAAATTAAAATATACCCTTTACAGTTTCAATATCTGTACAGGGATATCAACTTTAGATTGGAATACCAAAATGATCAAGCCTAGTAGCAACTAAACAAAGAAACGTGAATTCTTTAGCTGTTAGCGATCAGCATTGATACCAAATATTCGGACCTTGTGCATGTTAGGGAACTTTGCAACGACAAGAACAAAAACTGCCAGTGTGTTGAGAAAAAGCATGGGAATTTGGTAGTCTGTTGTGTGGGAAGCTATCAAATACCTGCCAGATGAAACAACAGAAAATTAAATGACCAAAAAATTGTGCTACTTGATAGGACACAAATATGTACAAAAATTCCAAATAAAACCAATTTATCTTCAATGAGTTTTACTAATTAGGGTAGGTAAGCCAGATGTAAGTTATATCTGGTCGCAATATTTCTCATAAAACGGAAAGGAAGTCCAGGAAAAAATCTAGTTAGAACCTGTAAGATAGGAAAATATGCAAACAGTTAGGACCCTAAAACCAATTTCTCAATATTACTCCTTCGATAGAGACAAACTCAGCATGAGAAAAGCAAAGAATCGTCCAGCAACACGGATGTATCAGATTTTACAATTACCAATGACATTGACATATCATTACTTTTCATTAAAAATATAAAGCCTTAGAGAAGAAGCTTAGTTTAAAGACAGATTCATGTCAAAGACCCAGATAATGACATGGAGGTCTCAAACTCAAATGAGTGGCCCAAAACAGAGTTCAAATCCAAATCAACTACGTAAACTTTTATTCCACTTGACAAATTAACTCCAGTACTCAATGCCTTCAAGGAATAGCCTTCCTATATGGCTATACCAATTGAGATATATCTTCCTATTGTAAAAAAATCCAATTCAACAGGCTGCATGGGTGGATGCTGGGGGAAAAACGAGTGGCATGCAAATTGCAGCAAGGTACTATTTATCTGGGATGCTATCTCTTAAGCCAACCCCATATTTTATTCCACTGAACTGTGGTGAAAAAGCCCACTTTTAGTATGAGTGTGCAGGGTGGTCATGACTTAGCTAGCCAGAAAGATTTTCAGCAGTCTCAACTCCAAACACAGTCATTATACTCAAACAAAGAAATAAAATAAACTTTTTCAGAAGAATAATCTAACATGCATAATTTCATCATGTTAACCACTCGTCATGCAAAGATATAGACAAACCCATGGCTTTCTGTTTTACAACTGTTTTTAAAAATAAAAATCCAATGTTCGATGTAGCGGTGAAATTGTTGTTGCAAAGTTTCCAATTAGAGGAAGGACTATAATTTGAACTTTGATTAGGAAAGCTGCATCCTAATTCTGCTATAGTTTTTCAATTATATATTTCTTGGAAATGCAATATCCAAAGTTTAACAATCATGCATCAAGTTCTAATTCAACCTTATCCAATGAGACCAGGGTACTTACAGCACAACAGGTACAACAGTCAAAAACTTTCTATTGCGAGTGAGTTGCTTGCCATTATCTATCTGCTCCCACCAAGTCAACCCATTGTAAATGCCCTGGTCATCAGCAAAAGGTGTTCCCTTCTTCCAATGAAAGAAGTGGTACGTAACCTGAAACAAGATTCAAAATTCATTGACAATATCTATAAACTAAGGAACTTAAAGTGACAGCAAGAAAATTGTAAGAATGTATGCAACAGTAAAGTAATTTATTTCCCGTATTCCATTTAGTTGGATAAACAATGTTGACACAACAGCAGCTCTCTCTCTCTCTCTCTCTGGCAAATGCAAGTTTTTTTTTTCTCCAAAAGGCACGATAGCTGCTTTGGCATATAAATGACATAAACTAAAATGAAAGCTAACTGCAACTTATAATCCAAGTCCGTGCTAATGTATTCTTCACTGATATACCAATATTTATTACAAATGTATGATTGCATATCGAGTAGTCCAAGAAAAATCAATTAGCAATCCAAACTGAAAAATGTTGGTGCCATAAATAACTAATCAAAACCACTCCTCTACAGAATAAACATCCCATGGAAACTACGGCAGTGATCAATCACTAATTCCACCGACTTATACCGGATAAATATTCATAGGGCTTAAAATCCTTCAAAGTTAGACAATGTATTAGACAATAAATACTCACGGTTTACTCCTTATTTTTTCCTCCTTTCGTCTTTTATGATAAGAACAAATTCAATTTCCTTACATATACATACCCAAACGATCAAGGATCTAAAAAAAAAACTCCCCTAATGTGTATAATGTACAAAATCAAGCCTGCGCAAGTAACACAGGATAAGTTCTGATGTAAAACAGTTCCATTTCCCGTATGAACAAATTCCAGAATTCAAAAAACTTAGACTAAGTCAAACCTAGGTTGAACGTTTATTGGAGACCGTTGGCTATACAACAATCACAAAATTGAAACTCAAAGCAAACAGATCAAGCGAATAACCAAGATCAACAAAATCAACTTCCAATGATTCAAATTTCAGAGAAAGCAAAAGGCGAATCTTACCGCAAAATGAGATAAGTGAACAATAGTCCAAGCCATGCCAGGAGTACAATGAAACAGAGAAAGAACAATAAGCCATGAGAGGAACAGAATCAAAATGTAAGTCGTCCACACTCCAGGATACGTGAACCACTCCGTGTTCCGGTTCAGATCCGTCGTAGGCACCGCCTTCACGTACATTTCTCGGTTCGCTGCACGAACTGATCACTTACTATTCAATCCTTTGCCCTTCAACCTGAACTTTTTATTTCTTTTCTTTTTTCTGATATTTTGCAGATTTGACAAAGGGCATGATTTGGAAGAAAAATTGAAAAAGGAAAATTAATAGAGAACGAGGACGAGGGTTTGTTGGATGATTACAGAGAGATAACTAGTTGTTAAGTGCTTAACCTATTAGTTAATTATTTTTTAAATTAGAGTGATTATCATAAATAATAATTAATGGCATAAACTATCTAAAATGGCAAGTTAGCAGTCTATTATTATGAACATCTTGAACAAATTGGCTGGTGATTGGTAACTTGGTTTTCATGAATGGGGTCACAGAGATAGAATTGTGTTCCACATTGGAATGGAGAAAAACTTATCTAAAATATTCTTTGTACCCAATTATTAAGATGACATGAATTTTTTTTTTTCAAATATTTAAAACTTATCTAAGATATTCTTTGTACCCAAATATTAAGATGACATGAATTTTTTTTTTTTTTGTTCAAATATTTCTGCTTGGTAATTATGTGGGCAGATCTTTTAACAAACATATTAGAAGTAAATAGTATAATCTAGTAAAAATTTCAATAGATTTTTGAAATTTGGACCGCACCATAATGGTATAATCTAGCAAAAGTTCAATCGATTTTTTGCTATAAAAATGATAGGAATCAAATCGAAGAAGAAAAAATAATCTAAAATTCATTAAAAATAATACAACTATTTATTAATATCCTCAATACACTATATTCATGTTTTTCAACAAACCTACCCATATGTAGTCGAATGGTTTCATTCTGGAAAAATATTTGTGCTGGTCTTAGATTCGAACTTCTTAAAATACATTCAGATGTAAGAGTCTGATGTAACCGAAATTTTATCATGTACTTGATACCACTACAATATGATCCCTGTACATGATCTTAATTAATTCAGGACAAATACTGTGTAATCTGCGGACACGTACTCTAAAAGAATAAATGCCTGATCCGTGTATAACCGACCGCGACAGTGATGACTGAGTATAAGAGTTTCCTCATCATTCAAAAAAAAAATATATTTTTCAACAAACCTCCTGCTAATTTAGAGTAGTATAGACAAATTTTTTTTTTTTTTAATTTTTTTCTACCCACCAATCGAGTTCAGAAGAAACTTCAAAAGGTCAAAAAAAAATGCACCCACTAGTCGTCCATAAGTCGGTAGCAACTCTATTAGTCTCTAAATTCAAAAAATGGTCGGTATGATTTTTCTAAATCGGGTGTTTAACGGCAAATTTGTTAGAATAATTAGGTCGGTCGGCTTAAGAAATATCTGTCAAACATCCTCTTAAAAAAGGTCTCAAACCTGACATTCTGTTCCCATATCTTCGCCATCATCCACGAAACCGGTCTATATATATACACAGAACTAACAGACACGTTTTGCTCGAAGCATCATCAATGGAAGAAAATAGGAAACTACATTGAAATGAAACAAAATAACCAAACACAACATAATATGTTGTCGTTATATGGAATGAATTTATTAGCATGATATTGACATTGAAAGAGAAAAAAAAAAAAAATTACAACAATATTTGTGCAATACCTCAAAGGCTAAGCCTCGTACTGGTATTGCCAACTCTATCTAATCCTCGATCCAACAATCTTCTCTTTGCTGACTTGGTTCTGTAACACCACACCTCAAAAGCCTCACTCAGGTCTGGATACTTGCTCGGTTTTCATCCAGTACGACAGTATATCAGCTTGATCATTTGATGGCAGTGCCAGTACTAGCTGGACTATTGCGCCTTCTATGTTTTCACAGAGTTCTTCGTCCAGCTTGTAAGGAAAATCTGTTTCTTTGCTACACTTTGCTTCTAAAAGGGGCTTCATTTTTCGAATATAAGGTAGCCATGTCTTTAGTAATTTTACCCGGGATGGTGCAGGGAGTATTACGTTACCGTAACCAACTGCTTCCAAGACTTTTCCTGTCATTTCTATCACCTTTATTTTCAAACCCCACAAGGAAGAATCAAGTTTCTTGTCTTCGATAACCCCCAAAATCCATTCAACATCAGATAGACTCTGCATTATTTTATCCTCTGCTGGGGCAGGTGCGAGGTCAGACTCCAAAAGCAGGCAAGATAATTCCTTTTCAAATGAAGAACACATTTTGGAAAGACCCATTTTCATCACTGACTTGACTTCATTGTCGGCTGTAACCAGTGGGGCATCCACATCTTCTGATAGAATGTACTCAACTTGTTCTTGAGCAGAGGCTTTTAGATCATTTGCAAATGGTGGACACGACCCACCAATGGATGTAGCGAAGCTAACTGCTGAAACAAACACATTTTTGGTAGCTCTTAGATCTACAGGCTGGACCCTGGCTAATATTGGTGTGGCTATTGGTCCCAGTTTGAAACTGCTTTTAAAATTACCTCCTCTTCCTATCCTCCCAAGGAACGGCCTCCAAGTACTGTACACAAATTTTTGTGATCTCTTTCAGAGTCGAACCGAAATGCTAACTAAAGAATCCTGATAGCAGATTTAACAGAATCCAAAGACTCCAAAAGTAAGTGGGGAGAGACGGCAATTTAAGTAGGTGAACATGAGAATCATAATTAGAATTTGAGCAATGAATCTCAATGCATGTGCCAGAGTCTGAACAAGAGGGTTGATCCACAAAGAATTTGCTCTCATTTGTAAGAACGTTTGAAAGCGAATAGAACCTATCAGGTCTTCCTTCACCGTTTCCCAAGCGTATAATAATATCACTAGTACTGCGGTTGTCAAATTTACAGAAAGTGGCCACTCCCCTTATGTCCACGTGTGCAGAATAGGGAAAAAAATCATGGTTCAGGTACAGAAAGAACAGATGTCCAAATTGAAAAGCAGCTGAAAATGGGTACAAGCAAATATGTCAAAATTACAAATCTATGAAAAAATGGATGGCAATTACATGAACTACCCTCCCATAGCATAATAAGACTCCTACCACTGTAACACCATGAACGAAAAATTTATGTTTGAGGAACCTGAAATTTCCAAATCGCTGATAAATGCTAAAGTCAACTTTTTAAGCCATCTCAGTTTTTGGTTCATGCCATATCTATTTAAGTTATTTAGAATGGATAACGAATTCACTATAACAATACATGCAATTTCATTACATTTCAAATGTGATGAATGGAAGCTTACCTACCTGAAACTCCTCTCTATGCTTTGTAAAAGTATGCTTCTAAATTTGCAACCCAAAGCAGAGATATAAGTTCTAATGTCTTTCCCAACACCCAAATTTACACCCTCGCACAAGAAAACTAACGGTTTAAGAATCCAATTGCCATAAAATAAGAATGTTATAGGAAAATCGTCTTGGAGTTACTCAATACCTTCAAAATGAATATAGGATTTTCTTTCTTATGCTTTTCTTGCTAGACTACATCGCAAACCATTGAAACTAAGGGATTAAGAGATCTATTCAAGTCTCACATGACGAAACAAAGTTTTGAATTCTTAGACTCAAAAAAGTGAAATACAACTACTCTAAATTGCTTCGGTACCAATAACACGGTTCTTAGCTGAATTCTCGTTTCACTAACGCAAGGAACCGAACAATTATCTTTACCAATTCTCATTAGATCTCCATTCACACCAAATCTTTCTTCAATTATCCATCACAAATTTAACAAATTGCAACCAGAACCACCACCGTGCTTCAAAAGCTTCTAGAAAACTAATATTCTTGATTGATAAGTCTAATATTACAGAATTAATAATATAATGTCGTAATAAATATGAGAATACCAAAAATTAAAAAAAAAAAAAAATAATGCCAATGATTAATAAGCTAGAAACAGAATAAACGGGAATCGGTATATATAAGAATATTCCGGTTCAACAATTCTGGAAATACTCACCTTAAAAGTCAACAGTGATTACAGTAATTCCCTTGTGATTTGAATCTAAGAATAAAAACAAGAAAAAAATCAACCAAACAAAGCTTAACTGTACGACGATCTTGAAATGTGAAGAAGAGCAAGTGATACTAGGTTTTTGATGATCCTTTGAGTTTAATTGCACTTTAACTCATTTGCAATATGATTAAAGAGAAATAACACAACAAAGAACTGCTTTTGATATCTAACACGAAATGGAAACAACGAGTATCACGCGCCAAAAAGAAGCATATACGGTGTGTACTTTGGTAAATGGCAAAGATTTGCCGCGTTTGTCATGTTGAACTATGGTTTTTCAGTCTTTTTATTACATGGTGATGTGTTAGAATTATAATTTACCTTTAGAATGATTTTTAAAAGAGAATTCTTTTTTTTAAATGGATTTGATTTGAGCCCCATATAATATGTAAACATTAATGGGATGAGAGAATAGAAGATGCTGTCTGTAATATAATTTTACACCCATTAATACTCAAGTTTGTTCTAAAACATAATCAAATCATAGGTGATGACAATTAATATAATTTTAATTCATAAATTAACCTTGTTAGTCTATCACATTAAAATGTGTGGGACTTACATGATTAATTTGTTAGTGTTAATTTAATTATTTTATAAATTAGATAATTGAACTAATATCAATTGATTAATTCTAAATTAGCGGTACGAACAGGTATAACTTTCCGCGCATTAAATGCAGAGAAAAAAATCTGAAATAGGCCATGGTTTCCTGTGTGATATATTTTTGTAAGTTTCATGCATTTTTTATTCTTGCACTGTAATCTAACCCCAAAAATTAATTTTTTGTGTTATTTATTACATACACTAAGAATCTCTTATAATATACATATTTTTATTCGAGTACACTTATAATTGATAATTAATAAATAAATATTTAATATAAATTGATTATAACTATAACTATAACAATAAAAATACATATATCAATTTTTGTTTTTAAAATTGCGATATTTTATTATGCTTTAAATGTAAAAAAAAAATTTAAAAAAAAAATCATTAATTGTTGTATTAATATAAAAAATTTATTATTTTTATTCCGTAATAACTAACTAGCAACTTAATATTTCGATGTTAAACCAAGTCATGATTTTAAATTTGAAAAAACAAAAAACAAAAAAAAACTAAGTGATTGTTTAGTTCGAAAGCCCACACGAAGCCCAATTGGTATTATAAAGAACCTAAAACCAGATATGCGAGTCGAGTAAAGCAGATCGTGTATTTCTTAATGGGTCTGTGTAAGCCCATTTACTAATGTAGCCCCTTACTATGGTTGTCCAAGATGTTGCAAAATGTTGAATCGTAGTAGGTAATGGGTAGTCAATTTGAGTAATTTCCTTGCCGTTCAAATGGGGATAAAAATGAGAAAAGAAAAAAGCGACAGTGATTACGTCGGTTGTCATCATCATACCTGACACGGTATCATAGCACAAACCCAAGAATGATGACGTGTCGAAAATCCGTTCGATGGTCACCATACTGTTCCCCATGGTCCCCTGTTCAGCAATGAGCACCTCGCTTCTCTCTACTTCCTATAGAAAAAATAACTGCGATAAAAAAGCATCTGCCCCCTCTCGGCTACCTGCCCCCTTCACGAACAACATTTCAACCTCGAAACAACCGCCGTCTGATTGACGAGTCAATCAGAACTCCGAACATTGACTCGTGTCTGATTTTCGACTCAAAAGAACAAATTAAGTCTCGAACCGCGTGCACACAAGAAATGGTCCACAGAATATTTTGCCTGAACGATACGTCACCGGAACTGGGGAGTCGTTCTCTACAACATCAACACCCGAATTTAATCATAAAACGGATGATCTGATGATAATTATTAGTCGACGGCAATGGTGCCTTATTATGTTTTAAAATAAAATTTAAAATATTTAATAATATCCATTTTAATAAATTTACATAAAAATCAAAGTTTTTGTTGCACAACTCATCTAAACCACAACAAATATTGAAAGTTTGGGTTAATTACTATTTTTTCATATTTTTACTCTATACATATTATTTTTTACATTTTTAAAAACTATTCAGTATCTTTTTACTTTTTAGTTTTGTTTTGGAAAGTTTTAAATTAAATTACATTAAAATTTACGAGAATAAAATTAAAAATAAGAAAGAGAGTAATAATATATTAAACTAAAAAATAAAGAGAAAATAGTTTATGCATATTAAAAAATATCAAACAAAGTTAAAATTAAATTTGAGAATGGTCATTCTGTTTTTAGTAACACAAAATCATGTACAAAAGAAAAAATAACAGAATGAAACATTTTATAATATTTAAATTTTTTGGTCATATTATCTTATTATCAATGCAATGTTAATTGAGATAAAAATTGATAAATGATATATAATATTTTATAACAACCAAGTTTTTATCTTATATTAAAATAATAAAATTACTCTTAAAATATTGAATTTTAAGTTGTAACACCCACACAATTAGATTATGTGACTTACAAGAAAAGATCAAGGATTTTCTTTTATATTTTTTCATACTCTATATTAATTGTTATATTTAATTATTTTTAATAATTAAAATTAAATATAATATATAATTAATATAAATTAATATATCATAATTAATATACACGCAAAATTTAATCTTAACCATCAAAAAATAAATAATATAAAATGAAAAAAAAATCTTCATTCTGTCCCATGATTTAATACTAATTAACTGTTTTAGTTATTTAATGGGTGTTTAGAACTTGAAATTCACTATTATATATAGAAAAATTATGTCTTTTTTCTGTTTTTTACCTTAGTATTGACCGCAGAACATCCCAACTCTGAACCGACAAGTGCCATAACAGATAGGCTAGACATTCTCTGGTATGGGAATAGTAAAGTGCTGGTGGGGAATTTTGTTTGTTTCCGAGGATTGGAGTCCACGTCAGCCAGTGGACCTATGTGAAAATGCGTGGGCCTGCGTGCAGAGGAGACCAGCTTCACCTTTCACCTTGTTACAGCAAATTCATGATTGATGCATTAGTGATCGATAGCTGCATTAATTAAAGCTCTTTTACTTTTGTTAATAAATGCTCGGGACAGTCGTCGGTTTTACTTCTCTACAGCACCTCACTGCGTGTCGGTCAACTCTCCTTTGACGAATTTTTCATTGGATCGTTGGTTTACTCTTTATATTTTCATCAAAGTCTACAATTTTAAAATACTAATTTAGTGCATATTAAATTGACATAAAATTTGATACAAAATAATTATATTATTATTATTAATTTTTTTTAATTCTCTGTAAAATATAAAATATATGTGATAATATAACTCTATTTTATTAATTTAGATAAAAATTTGTATATTTAGTATTAAATTCATTTAATTTTAATTTTTAGAATTTGCTTATAAATTTTATTATTTTATATTATGCAAAGTTTATATTTTCGTCTATCTGGTTATGTAATTAAAATATTCTATTTAAGTCATTAAATTTTTTAAAGTTTATAGTTACACATTATGAATTGAAAACAATTATATTAGTTAAATTATTTATATTTTCGATTCATTTATATTTTGAATAAAAAATTGCTAGAATTTAAAAAAAAAAAAAAAAAAAAAAAAAAAGGCATAGTACTTCTTGTATTAAACATTTAATAATGAGAAGGTATGAATTCAGCTTGCAATGTATTTGTTGCTTTTTTTCTTCGTAAGATGATGATAGAATTTATTATTGCACTTTATTAACCAGTTGAAAGCCCGTCTGCATGTATTGGCAATGGCAGCTTTCGATTGCAAGAAAAAGAGAGATTCCATCATTAATGTAAAAAGAATTATTTATTTATTCAGAGGAAAATAAACCAAAGCCATACTTCCATAGTGACAGAACCTTACTTTCCCTTCCCCAGGAAAAAAAATAATAATAATAGAAGATAGTGAAATGACAAATACTCTATATTTTAAAAATTATATATTTTTAAAATTTTTTTGATAAATACTTTTTGAAATTTGAGATTGACAAAATACTTCCGCAATATTATTATGTTAATTGATTTATTTTTTTATAGTGTAATTATTATCACATTCTTAACTTTTATAAAAATATACTTCAAAGTTCATGTTATAGTTAAAGATATAATAATAATTACACTATAAAATAAGATAAATTAACTGATGCAATAATACTATAAGAATATTTATCATCAATTTTAAATATGAGTGAATATTGATCACAGAAAAAAAAAAGAAGAAAATATTTATAATTTTCCTAAATTACAGAGAGTATTCATCATTCTCTCATAATAGATAATAAAAAAAGGTATATTTTATTTAAGAAATTGAAATTTGAATTTCCTTCACTCAAAAATTATTGAAAAGGCAAATATCTTTTATGAAAAAACAAATTATACAATATATAATATAATAAGATAATTTTATTAATTAATTAACATACAGAAAAATTTGTGTACGTAATATTAATTATTGTTATACAAAAAGAAAGAAAAAAGTTATAATTGAGAACTATTATCGTGCATATGTAGCTTTGCATGCATGCACTTTAAGTTTAAAGTTGCTGCTTTTTGTGGAATACTTTGCTATTAATACAAGTAAAGTCTTTAAAAAGAATTCATAAACTTATATTTCTTTGAAATGTCAAAGGCTCAAATAGATTTATGATGACTCTTGTATAGAATCTAATGATTTTGATATATAAGTTCATCATATTTCTTGTTAAAGGGTATCCAATAGGAGTATATTATTTAATTATTTTGAATGATAGCTATATATACATAACTTAGAAAATATATATGGCCTTTGACTTTGTGCATGCTACACAATTTTTCTAATAGATCAACAATATTTTGATCCCCTTCATATTGATTCTATCATTAACATACAATTTTACCCTAGGTTTTATTTGGTCAATTTGGGTTAATTCGTAGATGTTATAATTGGATTATAATATACTATACATATCTCTAAAATTATGAAATGGGTTATGAGTGGTAGCTGTAGTCAATATTTGTACTAAAATTCATGTAAAGTCTATCTTAGTGTCTTAGTATCCTTTACTTGAATTATATGATTTAAGCTTACTCGAGTCTTGAATTTCTTTATAACATGTATCTTATATTGTTCATCTAGACGAGGATTTAATGTTCATCTAAGTTTTTATATAATAAATTTACGATTCTAATTGATAATTTTTAGGAATTGTAATTAATAATTAATAAATAAAGATATGTACCTGTTAATTGATTGATTTGTTAATATTAAAAGGATTTCGTTAACGAGTATTTTTAAAGCAATCATTAAGATTTTTATATTTAATAATTTTTGATATTTGATGTTATAATTAATAATGAATTTCAATATATTAAAAATTATAATTTGCCAAATATAAAAACATTCATTAGCAAAACTCATATTAAAAATGTAAAATAAATAATTATATATTTAGTCTATTAAAAATCAAATTGAAAGAAAATTATAATCCATTTGACTTGTAATAATTAAGAGGATAAACAAAATCAAAACAAAAAAAATCAATATAATTTTTTTTTTTTTTTTAATATTTGTTGACGTTAGTAGTATTAAGCTAACTTGATAAGTGGTAAAAAACGAGACAAGTTGAATCTCTTTATTGCAAGTCAAAACATACAAAGTAATGTAGAAATAATTCAATAACGTATAGCAATGTCAGTTGAAAGAGAGAACATTACATAATAACTCTCAATAATATTTTTTGTCCAAAATCACTTAATTGCTTGACCCCCTTGCCTTTCTTTATAAGGCAAAGCATATTTGTTTGTTTGTTTGTTTTTCTAGCTAAGCTAATTCATAAAAGCTTTATATCTTTTGATCGTATACATTTCAAAAAAAGACATTATTATTACATGTTTAAGCAACCATAAATTAATATGAAACTGATCATCAAATGTAAGACCTCCATCTTAATTCAAGTTGTCTCCAATTAAATATTGTCTTCATTAATTATTAATATTTGATTTTAAAAAGAATTTAATACGTTATATTTTAAGGTAAGTATTTAATGGAATTATTTTTTTAATTAAAATTTTAATCCGGGTCTGTCAAAGATTTTTACTGAATCTTAAAAATTTATATTTAGGATTAGTTTTACTTCTAAAATCCCAATCTATTCAACATCAAAAGGTGATTCTCCATTTATTACCTGAAAGATAATGCATTAATTAATTAATTAATGAACATTAAATCTTACCCTTGGAATTAATTCCTCTCTTTTTAACAACAAAAGTAAAAAACCGAAGCTTTTTAACCCAGTTGACTTCATTTATCAACGGCTATGATTAAGCATGTGTAGTCTCAAGGAGACAAAATCATGTACCAAAACTTTTGCTAGATAAAAATGAAGGGGTGCGATCAACTTTGTGTCTCTGCAAGCAATCTTTCTTCTCTTCATGTGGGCCTAATTTTTCCCCACAACCCACTCACACAAGAAATGAAGTACTCTGCATGCTAAGCGCTATGCCATATTCAAAAACAAGACCTTATTATTTGCAGATGTTAACAAACAAATTGACAACGAAATCATACGTGTTTATAAAATTCAGGTTGGGATCATTGGATTAGTCTCAATCACAAATTCTTTTACTATTAACAGACATATAAACTCTATTTATTATATCAATTTGTACGAATAAATTTAAACTCTTTTAGAAATGTTCCTAATGGAGCAATATTAATATGGAAATCTTGAAGAGGTAATAGAGTTATTAATGGGATATTAGGTTTGGTAGTCCTAAGTTAAGTTAAGATTCGCATACTAAGAGTAAGATTTGTGGACCCATATATCTTCATGCTGTATTTCCCAAAAATTCCTTTCCTATTCTATTATGAAGAATAATGCATGTCCCCCTAAACTTTTAGGATTTGGGGACCTTGGATACCCTACATTTCAGAGAGGGAGAAGAAAAGTTTTTAGCTAGCTAGGGTTTCAACTTGCAAGATGTATAATGGATTTGCTTGGTTGGGACTAAAATTTCCTATTGACAACTTAGCCAACTAGTAAAATGATGTTGATGCCCACATATGAAGCGTCGTGTATGGAAGGTAATTAGCAATTGGATGTTCAATCAATAAAATTCAATGATAAATTGCTGAGAGTCAAGTGGAAGTTGCATATCAACGTTTCAAGTCAGCATAAGAATGTCTGTAACTTGAAAATCATCGCATTGTCGACATACAAACATTTAAAATGATTTCATTGTTAACTTCTTAATGATCTCAAAAAAGTTTTCAAGATTTCTTTCACTGTTACTTTTAGATAAAAAGAAAGAAAACACAGAGAATATATTCATAGACATATAATAGAAGCCTAAAGAGCTGAATACTCATTTGTTAGAGAGAAACTTTTTTCCTCCTATTAAGACCTGAAACTCACAAAAATTGACAAGATTATGGTTTCCCTGATTTCAGTTCCTGATAACGACCATTGCTAATCCTTTTTGAAGTTGATATTTCAATTACTTACCTTGGTGAAAAGGCCAATTAACCTCAATCATTTACTTCCAACTTTCATTATTATGTCCAATTTTAATTTACTTTTCTTAAACACAAAATCTTGTCGTGTCATAAAGACATAATAGTAATAATATTTGGAATAATAGTTCTATTTATCTAACTTTTTCATGGTAATTTTTTAATTTTTCAATTCTTGAGTAGATATATAGTACATGTACATGCACCATAACATAACCCAGTAGTTAATTTTCATAACAAATTCATATATAGCATAATCTTAATTCTTAACAGGAAAAGATTAGCATATGAACAAAACACCACAAATTTTTATTTTTTAATAAAAAAATGGTGACCTTTTAGGGGTCACATTTAAAAGAGGGTATAGTCGAGACAAGAGTCAGAGTTTCTACTGATTACTTTCTATTTTCGATCAAACAATCTTTAGTAGTTGTCATCCATTAAATCACTCAAAAGACATAGTCCCAGCGACAATTGGTCATATTTTCTCATTTAATTATACTCTGTTTTCCTTTTTCTTTTTAGAAAAAATGAAAAGAAATAATGAGTAAACTCTAAGCTAATGAAAATTGTAGGCTATAAAATATAAATTAAATTTTAAAAAAAAAAAATATTTGAATCGATAGCAAGAGGGAAAAGAGATGTAAGAACTAAGGCGGTAGGCAATGGCAGAATGTGGTATCAGAGTATGATACCCTCTTACCAACCCCCACAATCCCTTCCTCTGTGGGGACCATTCGATACCACTAATACACGTCATTTTCAATTGTGGGACCTACCACAACTCCTCAATCAAACAACAATATTCTTCTCCGGCAACTCTTCATCCATCGGTCGTCGCCTCTGACACGTGTAGGTTAGCAACCACTTCCTTCTTGGGAGCGTGGGATGCAAGTAGATATTTCTTCCTCTGCCAATTGCCACATCAAACTCTCTAATTACAATTTTTAATTTTATGAGTTATATAAAAAAATTTTAAAATTATCAAGAAACATTACATAATTACCATAAGAAAAAAGAAATTTAACAGATAATTGAAAAAATGTACCTTCTAATAAATTATTTAATAAAATTATAGTATAAAATATGCCCTCTTTTATTATAAGATCACTCTTATAATATTTAAAAGTGAGAATATTTAAAGTGAGTGCATGAAGGTACGAATATTGGAGGGTACCCGTCCATAAAATTGCTGGAGCGTGAGAGCACGCGTTGTAAACTGAAAAATGGTTTTGGCAATTGGGGCCCACTAAGTCCCCCACCGCCTATGGCTTTCTATTAGTCGGACTCGTGGACATGAACTTATCGGACGTGGCCATGCTTTTCGTTTGTCCGACCGAGTGAGGTGGCGCATGCTAGCACCACCTGGCCTTATCGTATTGAACGTTGCAAATGACAATTACCATTATCTTATGATTTACCAAGTAGCAGTCATAATTATCCATTCGCCACTAGAAATCTTCAATTTAGGTTCGGACAGGGACTCGAGATCTTGCTTGCTTGCTTATTATCGCGAGATATTTTCAGAAACACAGAGCTCTCGAATGAGAAAATTGGGTACAATATTGTACATAATTACCATATTTTCTAAAGATTTTCGTCTTTATTATATTATTTTATATATAATAATATTACGTATGCAAACTCCGTATAAAATAATATTAATTACTATGTTATTCACAATATTTATTTTTATTAATTGCATTAATTTTGTCAATTAATACTATTATATTGCATAAATTTTTATATAACAGTTTATAAAATACTTACATCTTTAGTATTATTTTTATATATTATAAAAAGTATCTATAATAATAAGAATAAGAATAGTGTTTCTTGTAGAAATATGGCAATATCATGTAATTATTATATATCTCATATAATTTTTTATGTGACAATCATATAATATTGTTATGCTAATTTATTTAAAAAAAATTTATATTTCATAATTATAATTTATTTTCAAATGATTATATTATGTGATAATATTTTTTTTATCTTTTATTAGAAGATCATTAACATTATAAATAAAACCTTTGAACAATTAAGTTGCAAGATAGAAATATCTATCGAATAAGACGCATGTACATTGAGTACGAGAATGACAATTAACTAGCATATAAAATGTTGGATTAACAAGTAAAAGGCTATTGGAAAACCTTAAATTGTAATTAAGCATCATAAATTTTTTTTGAAAAATCAATTGGATTCTTAATTATAGAGAATCTTCTAATCATAAAATCTCACGAAATTAAATATATCCAGTATATTCTATAAAATCAAATATATCCAATAAAATCATCGTGAAATCTTAACACATTCTCTCAAAATCAAATTTCATTTTCATTTATATTTTTTTATATAAAAAAATATAAATATTGTTAAAAAAATAAACAATGACAATTGTTAAGCCTCGAACCAGAATTCCTTACGTGACAATTGTCACCTACCATCGTATTACAATTCTGAAGATCAAAATTACAAAACAAGAATCCGTAAAACTTTAAGTATCATTATTTTCAAACTTGAAACATTCAAAATAAAATTTTAATTAAGAATTTAAATAATAAAAATATTTAACTTTATTAAATATTATACAATTAATTTAAAATCAAATAATATTTTAAAAATATTAAATATAATAATTAAAATCATTAAATAATATCTAGTGAACTCTATAAAATAAGTGTGTCGAGTACAAAAAATATACCTACAATATCTCATCCTTTAAAAATGATTACCACCTTTAACTAACTCTCTACTCTATTCGTAAATCTTGTAATTGAAATGTGAGGGGGGGTGAGTATTCACACTCACTCACACACACACACACATGGATATTAACATTTATATAGAAACTTTTTAAGAAAACATGTATAGTTTATATAGAAACCAATTTATTTTGATGAAAATCATGACTTATATCAAAAATTATTGGGCACACCTCTTTTCTAGATATTTATTATAGCTAAAAGCAAACTTAAGCTATTAGTAGATTTTATCTTATACAAAACAAAACTGATGATATTATTATATAAAATCTTTTATATAAATATGTGTATAATAATCATGTTATCATTTTATTAAAATCATGCTTATAACTGACGTTGACCTAAAGTAATCTATGAATTAGCATGTAACTGTCATCTATATTTTCGTTTAGTAGGTTACACCATCACAAATAAAGTCATCTCTCTTTTATATTGGTCTTGCCAATACACATACTCACTTGGATGGCCATTGTCTTACTCCATCTCAGACTATGTAACTCTATAATTATAGTTTTAGCCTTTATAATCATGACTTCTTCAGCCTCAATGTTGTAAAATAAATCAAATTCAATATCAAAAGCATTTATTTGCATATCATCATGATTCAAAACATATCAATAAATTAATATTTTATCAAAACTAGCCTTATGACTTTATATATAAATCAATATAAAACCTAATAGGTCATACTTATTTAATTCAAAATAATATTTATTAAATAAACTATTTTCTAAATTATAAAGCAAGTAAATTTTTATAAAATATTTTTAAAACATTTAAAAGAAAAAAATCCACTCACAACTAAAGAGGGTATACATTACCTTTACTTCTCATACCTCAGAGCCTTATCGCTTGGATTCGCTAAGCCTAAATCATATATAAATCAATAATTTCATCAATTTGTATATCTGCAAATGAAACAAATACAATCTACATGCCTAATTATGCCCAATGGGATAAGATTTCGTAACCGAGCCTAATCGATCAAGATTTTACAAAATTTTAATCATTTATCTAATTTTTATCAATGAAATCCTATAGCCCTTCTTATATAACATAATCATCATTTTTATCTCAATTCAATAATTATGAATTAATTCACTAAATATTTTAAACTCATATAAATAGTTATTTACTACTCAATTTTTATTAAAATTTTAATTTAAACTAGTTTAGTCCCTCAGAACATTATAGTTTGATTTAATTCTTCAAATTTATACTCAATTTATTGAATTCAAATTTACATGCTCAAATTTTCTAAGTGTACAGCAAATTTTAGAGTATAAATTCAATTAAGTTACAAAATTATACTTAAAATGAGTTAAAAATGTTATCAAAAACTTAATTTAAACTGAAGGATACCTTAAAGGTCGGTGATTTTTGAAAATTTTAAATTAGCTTCGAACCCTAATTTTTAATCCTATTTGACTACTGCACCAAATTTGACAATATGATTTGTTATATGTATAGGGTAATGAGCATTTGTCATTTGTTTAAAAAAACAGAAGTATATCTAGTGAAAAATTGAAGAAATCGAAAGGAAAGGGAGAAGGTGCATATGGGAGAAGAAGAGAAGTTCACAGGCTAGGAAGAGAGGAGAAAAAGAAAAATGATTATTCCCTTTCTTGTTTGGCATATTTATAATATATAATGAAAATACTAAAATATCCTTAAGGGTAAGGAAGAGAAGAAAATTTCAAAAGGGATAAAAAAAGACTTTTTAAGAGGTAAAAATGGTAAATCGATGCCGTTTACACAAAAAAGAGGGAAATTTAATGACCTGATAGGCCAAGTTCAGAGTCGAACGTCTCTCTTTGACCAATTTTGGCACCATGTCTCGCACCAGCCTAGTGGTGGCCCTTTTAGGCTGATTTTCTTCTGCTTTTGGGTCATTTCTCTTATGTTGTTTAATTTTTTAATTTTTGTATTTTTAGCTTTGATTCTCTCTCATTTGACCTTAGATTTGACTCAAATTTATTTTTATAAAATTCTTATTCTATCCTCTTTTATTAAAAGCAAACAGTTTATCAATCATATTTTTCGATCAATAGCAATTTAGCTTGAAAGTTTAGGTATGCAAATAATATCTTATGAAAAATTTTTTAAAATTTAATCAACTTCATCTAAAACTTCTCAAATCACCTAATAAATATCAATACAGTTTTATTTAACTAATAATAATCCCTGAACATGCATTTTTAAGGATAATAAAATTATCCTTCTAGGATAAAATGATCAAATTACTCGTAAATTCAAAATATGACTATTACAATAATTAATAAATATTTATTGTTAATGCATAGAATTTCATCTAAAAATTTTTAGCATCATATATAATTTTTTAAAGGTAATTAGTTGTTTAGAATTGCATATACAGAGAAATCTCAAAGTAATACCAGTTGCCTAGTAAAAAAATTTTAATACTTAAGTAAAAGACCTAGAATATGAGAGTGAAAAAATAGAAAGATAGTAGGGTTTATAAGTTTAAAATATTTGAGTTATCGATTTTTAATTAAGAGAATAGACTTGCACTATAACAAAGAAGCTAGATATGAAGATAAAGATGAAAGAATTCAATCCTTTAATATGTAGAATTTCACCTTTTTTTTTTATAGATATTAATGCGTCTTTCAAACTTTTTAAGTGTGACTCTTAGAGAATAGGATTGAAATGTGATTTTTATAAGGTTACACACGCAATTTCTAATTAGTTAATTACCCTTGATCATTACTTGACATCAAAGTTATAGCCTTTATTCTAAGTTTCAACTTGGCTTCTAACTTTGAGTAAAAGATTCTGACGTCTAGCCTAGATTTAATACTTGTGTTTTATATATAGGCTTATTTTCTTTTGAATTTATCAATCAACTTAACCTTCATGTTAGAATAAGAAATATGCCGACACGGCTCTAGCCTTGAAGAGTTATTTTGTTTTTGACCATAGCTTACAAAAATTAAAAAGAAAAAAGAGAGAAAGAGAACAAGTGTCAATGCCCAAAGTCGCATGCCTCCACTAAAGTTACAAATACTATTGCTTATTAAACAGTCACACATTAATTATTAGGGTAATGCTGGTACAAAGTAATAATCAAGAAATAATTCAATAATTGTGAATTGTGCATAAAACTTTTTAAAAATTACTTATCAATTCTATTCTTTAAGGCCACACATAAAGAGCTTGAAAGACACTTCAACAATGTTTATAAAATTGAGTGAAATTTTGCATATAAGGGAAGGATATTCATATTAATTTTTATATCAATTTTTTTTTTCAATTAAAAATTGGTAACCTAAATACTCTAAACCTATAAACTTTATTACTTTTTTAATATTCCAAGTTTTTGATTTAAGTGTTAAAATTTTTTTACCAAACAGCCAACATTAATTTAAAATTTATTTGTGTATGCAGATTTCGAACAACAAATCATTGTTAAAGAATAGCTGTATAGTGCTTAAAATTTTTAACTTAATTCTTTCCATCAATATTCATCACGCATAAAAAATAAAATTATTACCACATATACAAATTTATGTTACAATATTATACATAGATTATAATTTTGATTATATATCAATAAAATATGTATAAAATTTATGTCTTTAGCATTGTTATAATTAATAATAATATATGATTGCTATTTTTATATCTATCTGTCTGTCTTAACTCAGTGCTTTCAATGTCAAAAAGGCTTAGCTCAAGAGATCCCACGTTCTCACGAGATATTAAACTGAACAAACGATAAAATCACCTACCATGACCGGTTACAGCCGGTAAAATGTCCGAGGTGGGACAAATCAAAAACCTGGACAACCGTCAACACCACAGCACAAGACAAAGATGTTAAACACCTACACGGCAATAAATGTAGAAAATCTCAGTCTTTTCTTCCTCCTCTTGAAGCTCAAAGCTGATATAAGATTTCATTTTGTCCATAACAACAACGTACGCAGAATATATACGACGGAACGACAGAAAAAAGAACCAAACACTCTTGTCCCATCCCTTTTTTCATCTCCACTTCCTCTAAATATGAAGTTTTAAGCGGGGCTTTGAACCACATCGTGCTTCCATTTTTATTTTTTCATAAGCAAACAGCACAAAACACAAAACAAAGGAAACAGCTTTTTCCATCCACTTTGCTTGCTTATTCTCCGAGACTTCTTGCAACGTATTTTCACAACCCTTTGCTTTCTCTTTTTAGTGTAAGAGAAGGAGTTTTCCTTGTTTTTTAAAAACAGTCTGTAGCCAAGGTGGAGTGTGGAGGCTGGTTGACTAGTTCGCTGAATCGGTTAATGAGATTTTAGGTAGCGAGTTTTGGATCGTGAACTTGTATTTAGTTAGTCAAATGGGTGAAGTTGAAATGTGTTCGGAGTTTAAGAGGACGCTGAAAAGTTTATGTTGCAGTAATGGATGGTGTTATGGTGTTTTTTGGAGTTTTGATAAGCAAAATTCCATGTAAGTTTACACTACTTGTTTATGTTTTCTTGTATTATTTTCTACTCTCATTTCCTTTGCTTAAAAATGTGTCTTTTTTATTACGCAACTTGATTTTGATGTCTTTTCAGTTGCATCTTTTTCTCTTGTTCTGTTTTTTTATGCAAATTTGCATAATTATTTGAAGTTTAAACTAGCCCTGCTCTTTTACAACGCTTCATCGCCTTTATGTCTAATCCAAGTGGAGATTTTGCTGTCTGTATGGAAATGAATTTCATTTTCCTTCTATGATTTAGCAAAGGATATGAATGTAGAGAGAAAATGAGAATGTGAACAATTTTCTCTTTCTGTTAAACTGACATATGTTTCTTCCTTTGTTGTAACTTGGTTTTCGTTTCCTAATTTTCTTTTTCTGCAAATTAGATCTCTCAGCTCATTGTTTTTTATTGTTTTGAGAAAATACATTTAATGCTTTTTTTAGACTTCTTTGTAAAAAAGAAAAGCACATGTTGAATTTTTGGGTCGGCATTTCAAGTAATTTCTTCCATTTTATTAAGATCGAACAGTTTTTATAATTAAATATAGAAATGTTTATTATACTGGTTTGGATTATTTCTTCTATTTCAAGCAATGTCCCCCCTTCGTTATATGCACTAACCTTTGGATTGTCAGGTTGTTGACCCTGGAAGATGCTTACTATGAAGAACAAATGGCAACAGTTGTTGGTAATATGCTTCCACAGGTTCACACGCTGGGTGAAGGGTAAGTTCATTCACACTCTGTTTTAATTATTAATTTCCTAGAATTCAAATCATTTACTTTTGTACAATTACCGAAAGGCATTAGAGAGAATTTGGACAGGCCCAATGCTGATATTATTGTAATATTATTTGATGCAGAATAATTGGTGAAGTTGCTGTCACTGGGAAGCACAAATGGATGCTCTCTAATAATCCTCATGGGGGAGAATGGAACTGCATTAGTTGTCGAGATGTTAAGGTATTTTACACGTTTACTTCTATGTGAATTGTAATCACTTCAATTCTTGCCGTATTGGTCACAGGCGTATGTTCTTGTTTAAATACTTGGCTGGTTTTCGTCTACTTACGTGAAACTTCCTCTTATTTCACGGGATGAGTCAGACTATCGTAGCCAATTTTCATCTATAATAAAGTTACATTTTTTGTATAAAACCATCTTACAATTGTTTCAATTTATGAATGTCTGTATATGTGTGAGATTTACGACTATTTCCAAGAGTCAAAGGAAACTATATTCACATAATTGTTTTCTTCATTCAAACCATTGAGCGTACTTATTTACGTTATGTTTGCCTTGCAGACAATTGCAGTAGTTCCTGTGGAATCACGAGGAGTGCTGCAGTTTGGATCTACCCAAAAGGTCAGTGCAGGGAAAGAATTGAAATAATTTTTATGCTCCTGAAAATTTGGACTCGTAATATTCTTTTCATAATCAGAACATGGATATAATTTATAGTACTGTGATTCTTATGGGGCTTTGAATTTTCAGTAATAAAGTTATAGATAACTCAGTCATGGTTGAATGCTTTGTATTGACAGTAAATCTGTTGTCGCAGATGTCGGAGAGTTTGGAATTTTTGGATCAGACAACAAGATTGTTTCAAGAGATGGAAAATTTTGACGGGGTTATGCGGTTGGAAAACTCATCACCATCCTTGAATAGTGAAAACTATGATCTAAATGAGATCTTTGCTTCAATTATATCATCTGGAAATTGTTTTACAGAGAATCTTGCTCCAGTCCATGGTGACAATTCTAGGGAGCTTGGAAACCATTGTTCTTTAGAAAATCTGATGCAGTCCTCAACATTTGCATTAGATATTGACCGTGAAATGACGAACCCTCTTGATTCACAAGCAACTGACATAGAATTTTTGCACTCTACATGTTCCGTAGAAACATCAGTTGCCAATACTCGCATTAGCACATGGAGTGAAGAAGGTTCAATTTTGACATCACTGGAGCAACCATTCCCTTCTGATAGTATGATCCACCAATCTCTTCAGGATGCGTCAATGTTCACTTCAATGTATGTTGCAGAGGAATTGATTGATATGAAAAAAACTGTTCCAAAGATGATGGACAATCACCACTCTGCTCAAATATATCTGGAAAACGAAGGCGAATTTCCGGAGATTTCAAATAGCTTACAAAGATTGACAGCAGAGTTGTCTGATTTTGGGACGGATCTCTCAAGCTCCTATGCCATTGATGGTCTATCTCAGTGGTTTACTCGTTCACCAGAACAAAGCTTCCACAGACAGGGAGCCACAAAGAACAATGATCTTTTACAGTCAGAAGCTGCTCCGGTTTCAACTGACATTCCTATCAAACATCCCTGTAATTCAGTGCAAAGTTCACATACTGATGCATTCACATTACATGGACCAGAAAATTTTGGTATCATTCATGGTGCAGAAGATGATCTCTTTGAGGGACTAGGACTGGATACTGTGTGTGCACGAACTGACAAGAATTGGGAGGATTATGCAAAGCCTGCTGGACTAAGAGGTGATGGCTTGGCTCTTAGCACTAGTATGTCAGAGTGCATTACAGAGTTGGATGTTGTCTCAGCAGCTGGCCCCCGGAAAGGACTGTTCTCTGAGTTAGGAATTGAACAACTTTTAAATAGTGTTACTAATCCTCACACTAAATTTAATGTAGAGGATCAATTTTCAACTACTAAAAAAAGGAAAGTAGAAAGTTCATCCTCTAACAGTAATCATGTTCAGTGGACAAAACTCCCATGCTCTGCTGGAAGTACTAGCTTGGTGCAGGCTGTCTATAATCAGGACACAAACAATTTTGTATGCAAAAAAGATGTTCCAAAGTCAGAAGTTGGTTTATGGATTGATGATAGTTATAGCGTCAATGCTGAAAAGGCTGTTGCAATTTCACCCAAGAAGCCTGATAAACCTGCAAAGGTCAGCAGAAAAAGAGCTAGACCTGGGGAAAGTACACGACCAAGGCCCAAAGACCGTCAACAGATCCAAGATCGTCTCAAAGAGTTGAGAGGCATCATCCCAAATGGTGCAAAGGTACGTATTCGTTAAGTCTTTTATACCTTATTATTTGAAAAGATTGTTATTCCTCTGAAATATTACTATACTTTTAGCATGTCTAAAAAACTGATACATATTAGTTTTGATTGATGTAACAGTGTAGCATTGATTCTTTGTTGGATCTAACCATCAAACACTTGCTTTTCCTGCAAAGCATAACAAAATATGCAGATAAGCTGAAAGCCGCTGAAGAGCCAAAGGTAACTAGTTGGTTGGTTGGTTTCTGCTATACAACAAGGTTCGATTTTGTTTAAAATTGTTTGCCAATGAGATAATTAATATGCCCGTTGCTTTAGGTGGTTGGCCAGCAGAATGGAGTGGTTCTGAAAGACAACAGTGCAGGAGGTCATAATGGTGGCAGTGGTGTTACGTGGGCATATGAAATTGGAGGTCAAACAATGATTTGTCCCATAATTGTTGAAGACCTTAATCCACCCGGCCAAATGCTTATAGAGGTAAGAAAGAGGTACAGGAAAGGAATCTGATTGTATGCTATAAAATTAAAACTTGCTTACTGAATGTTTTCTGTTTTTGACATATTTAATGCAGATGCTATGTGAGGACAGAGGATTCTTTCTTGAAATAGTAGATATGATTCGTGGTTTTGGGTTGAATGTCTGGAAAGGAGTGATGGAACGTCGAGAGGATAAGATTTGGGCTCGCTTCACAGTCGAGGTAAATTAGAAAGTAACAAGTCTGAAGTTATAAATTTAGATGACTTTATTGTAGTTTCTAGTAAACTGATCGCAAAATGCATTACAGGCAAACAGGCATGTAACGAGGATGGATATATTTTGGTCCCTGGTCCAACTTCTACAAGAAGCAAACACTAACGCTATGGATTCAATGAATCAACCAAAGAATGACACGGACGACAGAATTCCTTTATTAGACAGTTATCAGCAAACTTTGTTGCCCATTGCTGCTTCTCTATCCGGTCGGCTAGGCTGAGAAACTTCTATGTTCAAACACAAAAAGTTTTGAAGGTTTCAGAGATGCCTTGAGTATTCACTTATTTGGGGCCTGCTGTGATTGTTGTTCTGAAAATTGAAGGGCCACAGCTTAAGAGGGTAAAAGTGGTCCTTCATTCAAGTTCAATTTCAGCAATGGAGATGAAGTCTGCATATACATGGTTGAAACACTAGGAAATGTTTTAGAAGAAAAAGCAAGAAATCCGCACAGAATGCAAACCCACGATAGCAACTCGTCTCTTAATGGGCGGCAGATCTATGTTAGGTTGCTTGAGATAGACACAGAAATGAAAATATTTTGTTTCTCTGTGTTGCTTTTTGGTTGTTCTAGTTATATATAACTTGGTTATATTGTGAAGTCGATAATCAGGCTAGTTGTAGGCTAACCATTGAATTGTATCTTGATCTTCATGCTGTTTCTTCAATACAATCTTAGTAATCTACTCTCTATACCTTATCTGAATGGTGTACAACTAGTTTTCTAATAGAAAATGCTCCATGCATGAGCCGTTGAAACAAATTCTTGATATCTGGTTACTAGTTTAGGTCAATATTAAGATTAGCTGAAGCTGTGACAAAATAAAGTGTTCTAAGCTTTGTTCTACTATTTTACATATGCCTTGGTTTGGCAATCTTGGAAATACGCCAGCTTGGTTACATTCCAAACTTTCTACTTTGCCTCCTTGGAGGAAGGTTTATCAAATCTAATGATATGCATTAGCTATTATACCTATAAATCTTTGGCACTTTCCAGTAATTTCATGTGTTAAATGTAAAACACAAAATATAATCTTATTTGATGCCTAGAAATTGTACTATTTAAGACTTTCTATTCAATAACAGAAGGATACTCTGTTTTATAACTTTAGAGAAAAAGAAAATATCAGTTTGCCACGGAAGTAGGATTACGACCAAATAGTGTTGTATCCTCCACCTTAGAGCTGCATCGTCAATGGTTCCCGTGTAACTCTCAGCTAGCGTGTTGAGGATTATAATAATGAGTAAAGAATAACATGTAATATTCTCTTTTCTTGCTCAGCAAGGTAATAGACAAACATAACCAGAAAATTTAGCTAATGCAATAAACAATAAAGCTAGCACTTAACGAATGCTAAACCCTATGTAACATTCAACTTTTGATTAAGAAGTAAGTGTTAAAGAATTCTAAGAATCAAGGGGTCATTATCAACTTTTGGGAATTTTGGTAAGCATACGATACTAGCATTGGAGAGAAATTGTTAAAATTGAAAGACAACTATTGATAGTTGAGTCAGCTTTTCAAATCAGTAGAGTTCTTTAAAGACTCGAATGCATGAGAAATAAGCGCACTTTCTGTTCAAGTCAAATCGGCATAGAAAATTTGAAATAGTATTGAAGCACGAGTGCCCCCTTAGACAAACTATCAGGCAATTGGGGGGCCTAGATTTGTCCTACTCATGACATAATTTTTCGAAGTCAGGGATGAATATTTGACATTTTCCAGGCAGCAAAATTTGCAAGAATGTTATCTACTGACATCCTCTAAATTTTCATGGAAAGATCACTTACAGGATTTGTCTTTATCTCACATTAAGAAATTGTGCAATATTGGGTTCTTCACTTAAGTTGAAGTTGATTCGTGGAACTACAAACAGATGCCTTGTTGCTGTTTGCTTTCATTACTTTCTTGGCGAAAAAACCAATAGCTTTGTGGTTTTGTTAAAGATTTGTGAGCTAGCTGTGCATAATCTAGTCTCGGATGACAAAAGTCGTGAAATTTTTTGTTAGATGAAATGCTTGAAGGGAAATACTGACACTGCAGAAGGCTTACGCCACCACTCAAAGGCTTGTAATACTCATCTAATACAAATTTATTGTGAAATGATGTTTCTGCTGATGTTCTGATTTTTATTTATTTATTTCTTTTTTACTTGGGTTCTGATTGCATTAACGGTTTAGTGTAAGAATTTGAAGTTCAGTGGACTTAGCATCCAACTCAGTGAATTCAAGCACTCCTGGGTCGAATATTCCGTACATAGTTGTGGCATTTTATGGGGCCTCAATGGGCAATGAGAGATATGTTCGAGTTCATTACCAGTTCTGCCTGAAGATAAACCTCATCACAGCATAGAAATATCGGCATGCTTTATCTCAAATTGGTGCTCTTTCCTAATTTTCTTATCCATTAGAGAGAATTATGATCAAATGACCACCCAAAGAACAAAATATGAATGCAGGAACATTTTGTGTTTGGTTTCTGGGACCCAAGTCGTAAAGCAATAACCTCTTGTTGAAGAACGATGCCAGGACTGCTTCAATTATTTAGTGCGATTTAGTGAATATTCAGACTAATATGTGATGTGTTATGCAAGTTTTAAGACAGAATGAGATTAATTAAAGAAAACTGAGGTTAAGCAAAGTGATTCATTATCATGCACTGTTGAATACAAGAAGAAATCAGACCGAAATATTTTCTTGTACAATGTCGGCAATTGCTACTAGCATAAAATTTACAGCTCAGCGTTTGTCAAGAATTCTCTCATGACATAAATAAAGTGAATGGCTACTTTTTGCCTTGGCAATCAAGTCTTCAGCGTACGTATGATTGTTCTCGAGCTACAACGTCCAAACTTAACGTCTCATGGTAAAGGTTGACTGGAACTAGAGGATTTTAGGCTTAATCTGGAGACTATCAATTAGGTATCTCTAAATTAATAAATGAAAATATGTTGTATGCACGAGTCAGAGAGAATTGTGGCCACTTGTGTCCCACAAGACCAAACTTACCTACCAAAAACAATAAGAAATCATTCTAGAATCCAGTGCCATTCGAATTATTCTTTTTTATTCTTGTTTCTATTTCCATATTTGAGTGCTAGATACCGTGTACACACACACACACACACACACACACACACTTGATCGGTAGTGCTCAGCATTCTTCATCCAAGCAACATTGTCCCATTGCACGGAATCATAATTAACACGGATAACCAATCATCAGTACATTATGATTCAGTAGAAAAAAGTTTCCAATGGACTGGATTGGAGGATAAGGGTAGAAAATGGTTCATCAGAAAGTTTGATTCCTAAGGCAAGTCTAACAAGTACAGTCTAGCTTGGATTGAAGAATATGATTGTTAAGTTAGTCTTAAAAGTGAGGAGATTTACGGAGAAAGCATGGAATTTAGGCGTGAATGTATCAGTATATACTATAAGATTCAATCATGATTTTGAATATTTAGCATATTTATATATCATAACATTGTTAGTTTAATATAATATTTTATTATTATATATCTGTGTGTTTTAATAAATGTAATAATGTCCTTAAAATAAAAGGTTTAACTAATTGAACACTATTTTTAAATGTCTTTAATCAAATATTATTATATATAAGGCAATAATAATACGTTGAGAATAGTATATGTAGTGGTTGATGATGACATGAGACGAGTCGTGATATAAAATATAAAATCAACACATGAGTACAAGTTAGTAAACTAATATACTGGACCGACCTGTCATAAGAACACTACATAAATTATTATATAAGTGTCGCAAGTGATTTTCATAGTAATATTAGTGTATGTGATCCTTTGACTTGAGATTATCATGGTTCCTAACATTATGAATGATATATTTGATATTTTCAAATGTCATCCGTAATCGAATAGACTATAAAGAAAGTAATTAGATATATCATGAATCATGTAGAGGAATATGTTTGATCAAGATAGAATTTATCCCTCCTATAGAACAGGAGT